>JAQJVL010008273.1:0-20450 GCA_035578905.1 Stictocephala bisonia
ACTTTTTATTCATCTTTTTTTCTTTCTTTATTCCCATAACATGTTTTCAGACGAACATATTGCGCTAGACTTCAATCTCACGGACCACCCATCACCTCGACAAGTGCAAGAACTCGACGTCGCCACCTCGGACCTCGCCCACCGGCCGGTCTACACACACACACAGCCTACATACCGTCTATTTTGCCGTAAAAATTTTATCCTTCGAATTGCCAAATCGAAGGATTTATACCCTACTTGGGAAATATGGACGATAGTGCTGGTAAAGGACAAAATTCACCTGTTACATCTAATATTACACATTTTGTAACATTATCTTTGCCTGTGAGTCTTTAAAGGCATTCGCAACTCCTTGGAGTTGATTAAACTCACAAATGTATATTATAATTACTTAGTAATGGAATTAGTTAGTAAACTAACTAATTGAGTATAAATGTCTTAAAATATCTCTAAGGAACGCTATTTTTCATTTTTATCCCTAAATATAAAAAATTTATTTTTAGCTTTTAATGCTTTAGTAGCATTGGATATGTTCTACTAAATTGTGGTCTTTGTTTATCTATGGGAAATGTTTATCTTTTTGTAATGTTTCTAAATATGTTATTTGCAATGAGTAACAGCTGATTTTTGTTTTGATGTTGATTATTATAAAAAAGTAAACAGAATGTTTCGAATTAATTATGTCTGAGTTTCTTAATACTTATCAATAGAAAACTTTGCTACATAATATATAGATGAACAGAAAACTAAAACAGTACAGTTTATATTAACAAACCAATTGCAAAAATGATTGCTGTGACACATTCTACTGTCAGTGATACCACTGGGTCTATGTATCCATACAAATAGTAGTATAATACTAACCTAATAGTTGTAGTAAGCCGTGTCAGTACAGGAGACGTTCTTTGAGATAAAACATGTTCATAGCACTAAGTAATGAAGTACTTCAATACACTTTAGCCGGTATGTGGCAACTCTCCAAGCGGTAGGGATATGTATTTCATGAAATAACGTAAAGTGGTGTACGTAACTTCTTTTATTGTTCAAACTTGCTCAAGTGCACATATAAATGAATACTCTTAGTACGGTCTTACTTAGTAGAAAAATATCACTAGAATCCAAAGATAACTTATACTTTGTGGTATATATTATTCTGAATAACTACAATTACTATCACAGTTGGATTAAATTAGAAAAAATCTCTCCAAATAATAATATTTCAACATGAGCATATTGAAAAAGTAATTTTTATGCAGAATAAGAAATGTATTATTTTTCTAAAAATTCTAATAATATATGTATCAGTTTCGTCTATTGCAGCGTCAGTCGTTATAAAATACATCAATGTATAATACTATGTATATTAAGTTATCGTTATAATGTGTAATTATATTAAAAATAAACATTCTCGATATTCAATGCATAAAAATATAATATTGGAAATATTAAGTAAATGTTTTCCATTAAAATAGCACAAGCTTACTATTAAGTTGTTTTGTAAACGTACACAATAACCCTTTCTACCCTTAAAATCTGGGCATTCAATTCAAATAACTTTGTTTTTTTCTAAACGTTGGTAATAATTCTTTCTTCACTGGCTCTATTTAAAGCGTTTTTCAGTAAAATCAACGAAGGTGTTGATGAACAACCAGATAATTATTTGTCACTTTAGCTTAATTAACAAAATAACTAATCATAAAATAAATATTTAAAGCGAAAATTATTATAAAATCGTTGGTTATTGTTTTTAAATTTTCTTAGATACGTATATTTAATGACATTTGTGTCGAACTACAAATATTAAAATGATTAGTCCTACATATATAAACTGTGCATTTATTTATATATTAAAAAATATATTAATAACAAACTATGGGCAACAGTGGAATAACATTTTAAAATAAAGGAACCCTCATAAACAAAGACATACTATTATTATTTATTTAATTCAATAACATAAAAGAAATATACAAAGATGACGTATCGGTAAGTAGTAGGGATATGGGGCTTCTACGCCGTCCCATGGCGAGTTTTCGTCCCACGGCGGGTCGAGGGTGGGGGGTTTTAATTGATTTTTAATTGACCTTAATGAGTTTTTAATTGACCTTAATGAGTTTTTAATTGACCTTAACGAGTTTTTAATGACCTTAATGAGTTTTAATTAGCGCGGGTGGGGGAAGGTCACCGGACCGGATCCAAGATGGCTGTTGGATCCAAAATGGCTGCCGGACACAGTGCTACCACCTACCCTCCAAAATTTCGTAGTTATACTATATAAAATGTATTATTTCATACATATATATATTCTATGTGCCAACTGGGTCCGATCCAATATGGCGGCTCCCGCCAAAACAGCTACAGGTCTACAGCATGCACAAACATATTACGTAGATACTCACCCTGTATGGTCGGTAGAATGTCAGTGCAAAAGCCTCTCAAGGAACGTCTGCATGTACAGACATGAAAAGGTTACGCAACACGACCTTGCATACACACCTGGCGTCTAGACACCCGACCACGTCCGCCTTAGCGGTTAACCTCGAGAAAGGCCAGCTGTCGTCTAGACACCGGACCTCGACCACCTTGGCGGGCAACCTTGCGTGAACACCTGGTGTCTAGACACCCGACCTTGATTCAAAGACAGACATGAAAATGTTACGTAACACTCAATGATCGGTGACAGACACGAAATAATGTAACATGTAATGCCAGATAGGTACTCCAAGTCCACTTCCGGTCCACTTCCGGGATGACACTTCCGGGAAGATACTTCCGGACTTCCGGTCTACTTCCGGTTGACTTCCGGTCCACTTCCGGTTGACTTCCGGTCCACTTTCGGTTGACTTCCGGTCCACTTCCGGTTGACTTCCGGTCCACTTCCGGTTGACTTCCGGTTCCACTTCCGGTTGACTTCCGGTTCCACTTCCGTTTCAACTTCCGGTCCACTTCCGTTTCCACTTCCGGTCCACTTCCGTTTCTACTTCCGGTACCCATCCGACTAACATCCTACCAAGTCAGAACCGACATTCGGACAGTCTGGCCTCGAGACAAGTTTTTACCGCGCTGACCTCCAGACAGTCCGGCCTCGAGACAAGTTATTACCGCGCCGACCTCCAGACAGTATAATTACAACAACCTTGGGCGTGCCGGACGCGGTAACCTTTCCCAGACCTTGTCTGGTTTGCCAGGTTCGGTTACCTAACCACAGGCGTGGTCGTCTGATCCTGGTATATATACCCCTCACTCACAACGGCTGCCAGTGTGCCTTCCCATTGTGGACCATCGAGTATCTACCTGCCTCTACAACTGCTCTTCTGCTGCACAACTTTGAACCTTCAATTTGAGTAAGTACATACAAACAACTACCTTATAACCACAGTTAGTTACTACAACATTCAATAATATATACTGTATTAGTCTTTAACATAGTCACGTCAGGTGTAGAATACTAAAAACTCATACCACTCGCTCACAAGCTTAGCCTATTATGATACAATTGTGTTAGTCAAGACCACCATTCAAACATCACCTCACATTTCTAAACATAACCTAAAATATACTTAGAATTATGTTACTTTTTTTGATTAACGTAGTAGCACTTAATAAAATAATATCTTGATACACGTAGTTGTATCTTAACCCATATATTTCGATGATTTCAGACCAAACCATAGTCAGCCTACAAGATTCAAATTGACAACATCTCTGCTATCTCCATCTACTATTATTACAAGTAAGTCTTCATAAACATCAAACATAACCTCACTTTTAGAACCTAACAGACCCTAAATTTACTATATCAATTCCCTTTCTTTAATTCCTCAAGTTGACAAATTACTAACATAACCTCACTTACGACCTAACACATAGTGTTATTTTTGAGTAACGTAGTAGCATCTAACAAAATAACATTTTGATTCACGTAGTAGTAATACATATATTACGATGATTTCAGCTCAAACCTCATTTAGTCTCAGCCCTTTGATCGAGACACATCAAGCAGCTCCGCTATTTACAACGCATCTATTGCAACCGTATTGTAAGTATACATAACCTATAAATTCATTTTACTCTCTAGGAACATAACCTAACTTATCTTACCTTCACCAAGATATTGAAAAACATTTTCTACAGAGTTTCTAGTATTATACATACCCGAGTAGATAGATATTGAGAGTTTTACCAAGGTTATTACATAACCTCACTTTTTGAGACTTTATTAATTTTACTCTCTAGGAACATAACCTAACTTATCTTACCTTCACCAAGATATTGAAAAACATTTTCTACAGAGTTTCTAGTATTATACATACCCGAGTAGATAGATATTGAGAGTTTTACCAAAGTTATTACATAACCTCACTTTTTGAGACTTTATTAATTTTACTCTCTAGGAACATAACCTAACTTATCTTACCTTTACCAAGATATTGAAAAACATTTCCTACAGGCATTTCTAGTATTATACATACCCGAGTAGATAGATATTGAGAGTTTTACGATATTGTGTTCCATTTGTTGCAGATCAACCATCCTCACAGAAACCTACTACCACCCCATCACTTTACTTCGTCTTCCTACGGCAACCGCACCCATCTAATACATGTAAGCACCTATACATCATTACTGTAGCATTTCCGTAACCCTAGTACCCCTAAGCAAACTTTAGACTTAGATTACCGTTCTCTTTACGGTATTTTCAAAGATGACCTTAATGATCATGTTACTAATACAAATTGTTCACCTGTTCCAGATCATCATGAACCCCAACCAAATTGTATGCCCCAGATGCAGCAAGACCACATCCAAGGACCACATAGCTCGCCACCTCAAGAGCTGCACCGGGCCTACAAGAACCCGGGAGCCTCAACGCCCTTGCCCTTCCTGCGGGATGATGATAACCCTCTCCAACCGCAGCCGCCACCTCAAGAAGTGCAACCCGGCACTTCTCAAGAGGAAATCAGAGGATCCGGCTCCCTCCACTTCTAAGGCTGCCCGCATGGACACTCAGCCTCAACCTTCCACTAGCTTTTCAGTCCGCTCCTCAATTATAACCGCCTACAACTCAGTTAAGTCAGCAGTGAGTAACATCATCGGAGGAAATATTCTCGAAATCAAAGAAATTGAAAAGGCCTTCAAAGGGAGGATGAAAACCTACCTCATCAAAAATACTCCAAATATGAAGGACCCTGCTAGATTCCTAGAAAAATCCAGACAACTGCTTAGGCAGAAGATAGCGTCAGACATTAGGGAGAAGAACGTAAAGGTTAACTTGGTACTTTTGGCTGAGTACAAGAAGCCTATTAACAACAAAGAAGAGGTGCGTGAGATGAATTTCAAAACAAAAAACAACCCCATTCTCCCATCAACCGACATCGAAGAATACCTGAAGGAAGCTGAACAAACGATACTAGTTGAAATGGATGAGTTTTGCGCTAAGGGGTCGAGCTGGTCCCTGAGTAAAATAATCTCTTTAGAACTTCGTATCAATCGTTACGTTCCACTGCGTGGTTCCACCTACATTGAGCTGCCCAAGAGAATCGCCGCTAAGAAAGCCGTTTTAAACATTCATAACAATGACGAAAAGTGTTTTCTTTGGGCAATTATAGCTGCTGAACATCCTGTTCCAATGCAAAACCATCCTAATCACGTCCATCATTATCAACCGTATGAGCACAACTATGATCAATACCTCCAAGGTATAGAATTATGGGCTATGGGCGTAGTAGGGATATGGGCGTTCTACATCGTCCCATGAAGAGTTTTCGTCCAATGAAGACTCGAGGGTGGGGGGTTTTAATTGATTTTAATTGACCTTAATGAGTTTTTAATTGACCTTAATGAGTTTTTAATTGACCTTAACGAGTTTTTAATTGACCTTAACGAGTTTTTAATGACCTTAATGAGTTTTAATTAGCGCGGGTGGGGGAAGGTCACCGGACCGGATCCAAGATGGCGGCCCCGGATCCAACATGGCTGCCGGACACAGTGCTACCACCTTCCCTCCAAAATTTCGTAGTTATACTATATAAAATGTATTATTTCATACATATATACTCTATGTGCCAACTGGGTCCGATCCAAGATGGCGGCTCCCGCCAAAACAGCTACAGGTCTACAGCATGCACAAACATATTACGTAGATACTCACCCTGTATGGTCGGTAGAATGTCAGTGCAAAAGCCTCTGAAGGAACGTCTGCATGTACAGATATGAAAAGGTTACGCAACACGACCTTGCATACACACCTGGCGTCTAGACACCCGACCACGTCCGCCTTAGCGGTTAACCTCGAGAAAGGCCACCTGTCGTCTAGACACCGGACCTCGACCGCCTTGGCGGGCAACCTTGCGTGAACACCTGGTGTATAGACACCCGACCTTGAGTCAAAGACAGACATGAAAATGTTACGTAACACTCAATGATCGGTGACAGACATGAAATAATGTAACATGTAATGCCAGATAGGTACTCCAAGTCCACTTCCGGTCCACTTCCGGGATGACACTTCCGGGAAGATACTTCCGGACTTCCGGTTTACTTCCGGTCATTTTCCGGCCCACTTCCGGTTGACTTCCGGTCCACTTCCGGTTGACTTCCGGTTCCACTTCCGGTTGACTTCCGGTTCCACTTCCGTTTCCACTTCCGGTCCACTTCCGTTTCCACTTCCGGTACCCATCCGACTAACATCCTACCAAGTCAGAACCGACATTCGGACAGTCCGGCCCCTCCAAATTCCCACGTTATACTATATAAAATACACTCTTAACCTAACTCTTACCTCGTAATACTATATAAAATACACTCTGTTATACTATAACAAATGTAATATGCCATATACTCTATGTGGCTTCCTTCGTACGCTCTTAGCCTACGATGCATGCGCGAGGAATTGCTACATGAAACAGCTGTGCATTTGCACAGAGTGCAATCGCTACCAGCACTCCCAGCAGCAATTTATTTGATTTTGATTGACCTTAATCAATTTTTAATGGGCTTTGATTTGATTTTGATTGACCTTAATAAATTTTTAATGGGCTTTGATTTAATTTTGATTGACTGATTTGATTTTGATTGACCTTAATCGATTTTTAATGGGCTTTGATTTGATTTTGATTGACCTTAATAAATTTTTAATGGGCTTTGATTTGATTTTGATTGACTTTGATTTGATTTTGATTGACCTTAATCGATTTTTCATGGGCTTTGATTGACTTTGATTGACTTTGATTTGATTTTGATTGATTTTGATGGTGGCGGCCACCTGCCGGATCCAAACGTTATTGATTGTTTCGGAGAGTGGGGAAGCCACCTGCCGGATCAAAGATGTCGGCGCCCAGTCCTGCCAACCTAGTGGGAATTTTCCCTCCCAAAATTTCCCTCAAATCCCCAAATTTCCCTAAAATTCCCTTCTTATACTATATAAAATACACTATTAGCCTTGTTATACTATATAAAATGCATTATTTTCTCTTACACTCTATAGTAAATCTATACTCCGATTGGTCCATTTTTTGTGACGTCATGCAAGATGGCGGTGCCCATGTTTCCCACCAAATTTTTTAACCTCACTTTTCCCACATTTCCCTCCAAATTCCCTTGTTATACTATATAAAATACACTCTGTTATACTATAACAAATGTAACATTTCATTTACTCTATGCGGCTTCCTTCGTACGCTCTTAGCCTACGATGCATGTGCGAGGAATTGCCACATGAAACAGCTGTGCGCTGCTACCAGCGCTCAAAGCCTTGCTCGGTCGTAGCATACATGGTCTTATAAAACTTCTTTCAGAATAAATTGTATATACTTTATTACATATTTAGTTATGTTTAATAGCTTAGGACATCCTATCAGGTTGTTTCAAATCATTATTAGTAATAAATGAGAATTATATGTTGACTTGTGTAAGGTTTCCTTAGCGTATCTAGGACAAACTAGATGATGTGGAACCCGAACCACTTGTTACTGACAAACTAGGACACTCTAGTGAGGTCCTGCGATTAGCACTACTAGTGGTCAGCTTATATATCGTACTATCTTAAACGTTATTTCTCTCTATACATGTAACCATTAACTACCAGATCTTTAGCTTACCAAACATATCATATTTCATCTTTATAATTAAGGTTCAACAATACCGAACCTACTTCACATAGCTTGATGATAAATAAAAGCAGCACTCAACTGCTCCTTACACCGAATGAGTAAAAAACCAGTCTGGTGACATTGTAGAGACTGAACCCGTGCGAACTCGATCGGTGAGTAGATTGTCAACCTACCGACATAATATTACGCAAGACGATGATTACTTGCTTCAGCTCAGGAGAGCGACCTTGCAGCATGTAAGTTCTCACTTCCACGTTGTTCTGTAGACACATGTTCGGAACCCATTTAGCATAAGTCTGCTGTTTAGATTGTTCTACATGAAGTTTGTCTCGTGTGTCACGTGTAATATAGTAAAATACATAAACACTTACTTTTACACAAGAAATCCACCAGTTTGATAGGAACTATTGTACTATATATCCTTGTCTAGGCTTTCTTGATTCTCCTTATATAACTCTAATTACAAGATTTTTTTAAAGCTCTTTCCATGCTTCTCATATCCAACAAAAGTGTAGCTAAACCAACAACGTACGTACTAGGCTACTTCTTATATCCGTAATTACAAGACCACACAACGAAAACATACATGGACATTGACCGGTAGAATGTTAGTTAAAAAGCCCTTGAAGGAACGTCAACCTCCTCTACCATCTCAGGGGTCACTACTTTTGAGGCTCACTCATATTAATGTTTATATTTATCTAAGTTTTGGAAATGTGGAGTGATGTACCTCGGGTCGAGGCTCCCAACAGGCCTAGACCAAATAAACCTGTTGGTACGGAGACCCTATCTAGCAATAATAAACGTGTCTCTCACTCTATGTTTGAAATTAAGTTAGCACTAAGCAAGACAGGTTAGGTGACGCAAGAGTTTAGTTCAAGTTGAGGAAAGCGATTGGAAGGTTACAAAATACCACAGTTGATGCAATTGAAAAAATCAATCTTATCTATCATTTCAACCATTCATGGGTTACGGATCGTCAGGTCACTCCAGAGCCCACATATACACACATCCAAATACACGTACCGTACGAGGGCCCGGACTGCGACTCAAGGTCTTACGGAGTTTAACCCAGCCCCAAGTTGCAGGACCGCCTCAGGACTTATGCGTTTTACGGCTGCCCTAGAGAACAGTCGGGCTTTTTTTTTTTATTGAATTTGGGCCGCCCTCACCTCAACGTTACGGTTATTGCACTCTGTGCAAATACACACTGGAGTACGGACCATTAGACCACCCCAGAGCCCACACACCATGGAACTACAGATTACGAGACCGTAGTATCACACATAGAAACGACAGGCTCATGTTGAATTTCCCCAAGAACACACAACAATGTTATTAATTAGGAAACAGGTACTTACATCCCATCCAATTACGTCACACCAAACAGTCTGCAGATAAAATTGTAAAATAACATTCAGAGCTAGACACACGTTTGCGATTACTAGGAAAACCTACATTTATTGTTTATAACAAACACTTTTTGAAAACAGACTTTTTTTGTAAGTCTTTTATTGTTTAATATTTTTGTATCTGTATTTTATATCGTGCCATTGATAGTACATGTGTTGTAGTATGCAACTATTTGAAACAGTAACAGTTAAAACCTTATTAGGAGTCGTTAAATTTTAAAACTTAAGTCTATAAATGCTTCTTTCTACAATTGGAAGTTATTATAGTCTTTAATAATCCACGCTCCTTTAAGTTCTTCTAATATTGTAATAATCTCACTGTCATGGTCAGTGTTTCCCGCCTTTTTTGAGGCAATCAACAAACGCAACCTGTCTACTAATTGATTAGGATCGTCCCAGCTCGAGTAATTAACCTTCGAAAATTTTAAAACATCCTTGTATACTTGTCTCCTTACTTCTTCCATTTCATTTCCATCGTCTGAACTACTATCAAAGTAATCTTGCTCATTTGAACTATACGTCTCCCCACCCTTAACTGTATTAAGTGAATTGTTTTCAATCTCATCCACGTGATACCTACCTAATTTTACAGGTAACCTATCTGGAGTTTTTGAACGTTTCCTAGGACGAAAAGTACTGTCTACTGGATTATTTACATACATTGTACTACTTTCCTCACTTATTGGTGTTAAACCGTTAATTAAAGGTTTAATAATGTTTTTATACTTAAGACCCCTGCTTCCTTTCACCATTCCATTATTAGGATTTATATAGGATTTTGTTTGCAGCAACATTTTCCTGTACGAATCCAAATCTCCATCTCTATAGTCTTTAATTGATGTTTTTATGGGTATCCTCATAAAAACTAACTCGAATAGATCAGATGACCCTGGATATACCTTACCGTCAATCAAGATGTTATTTCCTTCAAATTTAACTGACTGTGTACCCATTTTAAATTGTTCGCTTCCTTTATCGTAAGTGATCCCATAAGTATGGTCAGCTGCACCATTCAAGTTTTTTATACTAAACTGTAACCATGACATTAGATCCCTCCCAACTTCACTATGTGCATCGTTACCTTGAATTGAGGACATTTTTAAGGCTTCAGCTTTCTCAGCTACAGTGGAAGCCAAAGCTGATACAAGATCTTGTTCATTCGAATTCATTTTTAAAAATGATAAAGAATTTAGAAAACAACTCTATTTATAGTCTGGGTTGGGCTAACTTAGGTTATGGCAACACAGGTGAACCTGGGTTAACCTTACGCGGGTTAATAAAACCCGGGTTAACACAACGTGGGTTAATAAAACCCGGGTTAACACAACGTGGGTTAATAAAACGGCCGTAATAAAATAATGCCCATAAGTAATTATTTTGTTATAAATTTCTTATGGGATAATTTGATTAGGATTTTAATTAAATTATGAATTTCCTATCGGATACTATACCTTAATTACATTGGTTAATATACCTCATAGTTATAGTTTACCTCATGGTAACTAGTACTTTACATCATATTTACTATCCTTAATTACATCGTACAAGTTACTATTCCTAATTAACCTCATAGTTAATCATTAATCTACATCATGCTTACTGTCCTTAATTAACCATGGTTACTATCTTTAATTAATATCATTTTTAATATTCTTAATTACATATTAGTTTAACTCATGGGTACTATCCTTAACTATATAGAACGTTAACTCATAGTTACTATCCTTAATTAACCTCATGGCTACTATCTTTAGTCCATATCATGCTTAATATTCTAAATTACATATTAGTTTACCTCATGGGTACTATCCTTAACTACATAGAACGTTAACTCATAGTTACTATCCTTAATTAACCTCATGGCTACTATCTTTAGTCCATATCATGCCTGATATTCTAAATTACATATTAGTTTACCTCATGGGTACTATCCTTTAACTACATAGAACGTTAACTCATTGTTACTATCCTTAATTAACCTCATGGCTACTATCTTTAGTCCATATCATGCCTGATATTCTAAATTACATATTAGTTTACCTCATGGGTACTATCCTTTAACTACATAGAACGTTAACTCATTGTTACTATCCTTAATTAACCTCATGGCTACTATCTTTAGTCTATATCATGCCTGATATTCTAAATTACATATTAGTTTACCTCATGGGTACTATCCTTTAACTACATAGAACGTTAACTCATTGTTACTATCCTTAATTAACCTCATGGCTACTATCTTTAGTCCATATCATGCCTGATATTCTAAATTACATATTAGTTTACCTCATGGGTACTATCCTTTAACCACTCATCCACCCATACACGTACAGTGGTATTGAAAGAAAACACTCGTCCGCCCTCATACGAACATTAGTATTGACCCACACATCCGCCCTTACACGAACATTGGTATTGCACCACCCGCCGGCCCTTACACGAACATTGCTATTGACCCTTTCGCCCGCCCTTACACCAACATTAATATTCGTGTAAGGGCGAATACCCACCCACCCATACACGTGCATCGGTATTGAACCACCCACCCACCCATACACGTACATTGGTATTGACCCACCCACCAACCCATACACGTACAGTGGCATTGACCCACCCACCCACCCATATACATACAGTGGCAAATGCGATAAATGTAGGTTTTCCTAGTAATCGCAAACGTGTGTCTAGCTCTGAATGTTATTTTACAATTTTATCTGCAGACTGTTTGGTGTGACGTAATTGGATGGGATGTAAGTACCTGTTTCCTAATTAATAACATTGTTGTGTGTTCTTGGGGAAATTCAACATAAGCCTGTCGTTTCTATGTGTGATACTACGGTCTCGTAATCTGTAGTTCCATGGTGTGTGGGCTCTGGGGTGGTCTAATGGTCCGTACTCCAGTGTGTATTTGCACAGAGTGCAATAACCGTAACGTTGAGGTGAGGGCGGCCCAAATTCAATAAAAAAAAAAGCCCGACTGTTCTCTAGGGCAGCCGTAAAACGCATAAGTCCTGAGGCGGTCCTGCAACTTGGGGCTGGGTTAAACTCCGTAAGACCTTGAGTCGCAGTCCGGGCCCTCGTACGGTACGTGTATTTGGATGTGTGTATATGTGGGCTCTGGAGTGACCTGACGATCCGTAACCCATGAATGGTTGAAATGATAGATAAGATTGATTTTTTCAATTGCATCAACTGTGGTATTTTGTAACCTTCCAATCGCTTTCCTCAACTTGAACTAAACTCTTGCGTCACCTAACCTGTCTTGCTTAGTGCTAACTTAATTTCAAACATAGAGTGAGAGACACGTTTATTATTGCTAGATAGGGTCTCCGTACCAACAGGTTTATTTGGCCTAGGCCTGTTGGGAGCCTCGACCCGAGGTACATCACTCCACATTTCCAAAACTTAGATAAATATAAACATTAATATGAGTGAGCCTCAAAAGTAGTGACCCCTGAGATGGTAGAGGAGGTTGACGTTCCTTCAGGGGCTTTTTAACTAACATTCTACCGGTCAATGTCCATGTATGTTTTCGTTGTGTGGTCTTGTAATTACGGATATAAGAAGTAGCCTAGTACGTACGTTGTTGGTTTAGCTACACTTTTGTTGGATATGAGAAGCATGGAAAGAGCTTTAAAAAAATCTTGTAATTAGAGTTATATAAGGAGAATCAAGAAAGCCTAGACAAGGATATATAGTACAATAGTTCCTATCAAACTGGTGGATTTCTTGTGTAAAAGTAAGTGTTTATGTATTTTACTATATTACACGTGACACACGAGACAAACTTCATGTAGAACAATCTAAACAGCAGACTTATGCTAAATGGGTTCCGAACATGTGTCTACAGAACAACGTGGAAGTGAGAACTTACATGTTGCAAGGTCGCTCTCCTGAGCTGAAGCAAGTAATCATCGTCTTGCGTAATATTATGTCGGTAGGTTGACAATCTACTCACCGATCGAGTTCGCACGGGTTCAGTCTCTACAATGTCACCAGACTGGTTTTTTACTCATTCGGTGTAAGGAGCAGTTGAGTGCTGCTTTTATTTATCATCAAGCTATGTGAAGTAGGTTCGGTATTGTTGAACCTTAATTATAAAGATGAAATATGATATGTTTGGTAAGCTAAAGATCTGGTAGTTAATGGTTACATGTATAGAGAGAAATAACGTTTAAGATAGTACGATATATAAGCTGACCACTAGTAGTGCTAATCGCAGGACCTCACTAGAGTGTCCTAGTTTGTCAGTAACAAGTGGTTCGGGTTCCACATCATCTAGTTTGTCCTAGATACGCTAAGGAAACCTTACACAAGTCAACATATAATTCTCATTTATTACTAATAATGATTTGAAACAACCTGATAGGATGTCCTAAGCTATTAAACATAACTAAATATGTAATAAAGTATATACAATTTATTCTGAAAGAAGTTTTATAAGACCATGTATGCTACGACCGAGCAAGGCTTTGAGCGCTGGTAGCAGCGCACAGCTGTTTCATGTGGCAATTCCTCGCACATGCATCGTAGGCTAAGAGCGTACGAAGGAAGCCGCATAGAGTAAATGAAATGTTACATTTGTTATAGTATAACAGAGTGTATTTTATATAGTATAACAAGGGAATTTGGAGGGAAATGTGGGAAAAGTGAGGTTAAAAAATTTGGTGGGAAACATGGGCGCCGCCATCTTGCATGACGTCACAAAAAATGGACCAATCGGAGTATAGATTTACTATAGAGTGTAAGAGAAAATAATGCATTTTATATAGTATAACAAGGCTAATAGTGTATTTTATATAGTATAAGAAGGGAATTTTAGGGAAATTTGGGGATTTGAGGGAAATTTTGGGAGGGAAAATTCCCACTAGGTTGGCAGGACTGGGCGCCGACATCTTTGATCCGGCAGGTGGCTTCCCCACTCTCCGAAACAATCAATAACGTTTGGATCCGGCAGGTGGCCGCCACCATCAAAATCAATCAAAATCAAATCAAAGTCAATCAAAGTCAATCAAAGCCCATGAAAAATCGATTAAGGTCAATCAAAATGAAATGAAATGAAATGAAATGAAATGAAAATGAAATGAAATGAAATACGACTTTATTTAACCAGGCGAAGTTGGGACTAGAAAGTCCCTTCTTCCACTTAACCTGATACAAAAATAATTACAATTATAACAGTTTTGTTTTTAAATACAGTAATTGTAACTGAATAAAAGTAACAATAACTATTATAATACAAAAAAAACTATTTTAAAGTAAATAATATTATAAATGATATATGTAATTACAAGTATAAAATAAATTAACAGACTTAGAAATAAAAATAAGATTATGAAATTCCACTTACACCCTCACACACGCTCTCTTCAACTGGATCACACGCTCATTCACACATATATTAACTAAATAGTAAATCATAAAACTAAAAGAAAAAAAGGAAAAACTTACAAACCACATTCATACGTATCCTCCAGATGCTTGCCAAACACTACCGGCTATCATCGGACCCGCAGGAGAAAGGCTTTTACCTCCGCCCTGAAGCGATAACAGTTATCAATGTTCCTCATACCGTCTGAAAGGGAATTCCACAGACGGCAAGAATTTACGATAAACGATTTATTAAATATTGAAGTTCTATGAGTAGGAATACAAAGAAGCGAAGCACCCCTGCGTGTTTCCCGGGCACTAATATGAGACAAAAACTTGAAGTTATCAGACAGATATTTAGGAGACTTCGTGTGCAATACCTTGTGTAAGAAAGAAATGGTGTGATATTCATAGAGCCCCTTAATTTTTAGCAAAGAAAGTTGATCATAGAATTGGGTTACATGATCTCTTCTTGAAAGATGAAATATGAATCTGATGCAGTAATTTTGTGCACGTTGAAGTCTCTCAGAGAGCTCGGCAGACATGTCATTAATCACGACGTCACAATAATTAAAGTGAGTGAGAACTAGAGCCCTTACTAGCAACACTTTGACATTCAGTGGTAAGTAAAGTGCAAACCGTTTCAAACTGTGTATGCCTGCAAACACTCTGTTACATATTTCAGTTACCTGTTCAGCCCATCCCAAGGTCCTAGTAATAGTGAGTCCAAGGTTACGTACTTTGTCGCTGTATTCAAGTGCCTGGTTGTTGAGAATAAGTTTCGGGATGACATTGAAGTTAAGTTTGTTAAGAAGTTTGCTGTAACCAATTATTATGACTTGGGTTTTATTTTCATTCCGTTTCAATCCATGGCGGAGGGCCCAAGAGCTAATAGCTTGTATGTCGGAGTTCATAAGAAATACACATCTGTCCAAGTCAGTAATTGAAAAGTGGTGATATATCTGCAAGTCATCTGCGTACAAGTGAAATTTAGAGTTTAAAATTACATTAATTATGTCATTGATATAAAGAGAGAAGAACAGTGGCCCTAGCACTGTACCCTGAGGTACACCTCTAGTAACAGATCTCAAGTGTGAAGCACCATTACCAGCTTTCACACACTGTCTACGGTCAGATAGATATGACCTCACCCAGTCAACACAACCATCAGAAAATCCACTCCTCTTCAACTTAAGTAAGAGAAGAGGGTGAACAACGCAGTCGAAGGCCTTAGAAAAATCAAATAAAGTTAAGAGTGTCAATTGCCTACTGTCCATGGCACGACGAATATCGTCAGTTATTTTTAGAAGTGCAGATGTGGTACTGTGTTGTGGTCTGAATCCAGATTGAAAATTGGACAGGATATTGTTACGTTCTATAAATGATGATAGCTGCTCATGTACTACTCTTTCAAGGCACTTGGACAATGCTGGGAGGATATTAATAGGTCTGAAATCAGAAGGTGACAGGGGAGAGGAGCATTTGTGAAGTGGGCGTACCACAGCACTTTTCCAAATGTTTGGAAAAGTGGAAGACATGAGAGACCTATTAAAAATTAATGTAATTATTGGGAGTGTGACAGGCAAAGTATCTTTGATAAATTTAATAGGAATATTATCGGACCCGACTGCATTACTTGTAGTTCTCATGACTGCTCTACACACATCAGCCTCCGTTACAGATGAAAAGGAAAACTGCTCCTCAAAATGAGGTAAGGGCAATCTATGAAGTTGGTTGATGTAAGCAGGAACTCCTGACTGGTCCACTGGTATATTTCCGAAATAATCATTGATGGTATTGAGATCGATGTTGATGGATTTTTCAACCATGGGTTTACCAAGTCCCATTTCTTTGACTTTGGACCATAATTTTTTAGATGATTGGTGGAGACCAGAAAAGGATCTATAGTAGTACCTAGCTTTTGCATTACGTATTTGTTGTTGAGTACTATTTCTAAGACGTTTATAGGATAGCCAGTCCTCAGGCAACTTTGAGCGTTTCACTCTTGTAAACGATAGATCTCTTGCTTTTTGAAGGCGTCGAATATCATCAGTAAGCCAAGGAGCAGGCTTCTTTGTAACTCTTTTCGTAATCAAAGGAGCATGCTTATCATACAAGGTAATTAAGATGTTATTAAATGCCTGTACCATATTATCAACGTCAGGGGAAAAAAGTACATCGTCCTACTGAGTTACATGCAAATTGAAAAGAAATTCTTCAAAATCTATGGCTTTATAATTTCTATGTTGAATATATTTGGGTTGTGATTTAGGAGGCTGAAGCTTGTAGGCACAGAAGATGAGATCATGCTTAGATAGGCCAGGAGCAGGGAGTTGTCCATGGTGTGCGACATGGGTGAGATCGTTAACGGCAATAATATCCAACCAAGTATCACCAGTCAAAGTGTGGTGGGTGGGCTGAAGTGGTAGTATTTTCATGTCACAGGAGTCAAACATAGTTGTCAAAAATGTTTTGTTGTAAGTAGTTTGACCCACCAAATCGATATTGAGGTCTCCCATGACAATTACATGCCTGTACCCAGCCATAAGGTCGAGAAGAATATGTTCAAAATCAGCTAAGTACCCTAGATTTGGTGCCCGGTAACAAATACCAACTAAAACGTGTATTCCATTTAGATTAACGTCAATAAACATAAACTCAGGTCTTCCTGGAATTAAAGTGTTTGAAGAAAATATAATTTTACAAGGGAGGTGAGACTTGACGTAAATTGCTACACCACCACCTCTTTTGTGAAGGCGGTCGTTTCTAAATAAATTATAACCAAATAGCTCGACACTTTTGTCACTATACGAAGGCTTAAGCCAAGTCTCAGATATTAATATGATATCAAAAAGAGACGATTGAAATATTGTCATGAATTCGTCAATATGACAGAAGAGGGATTGTGCATTAACGTGAGCTGCCTTGAGAGTATTTGAGAAAGGGGCCAGAGTTTGGCAGAGAAGTTGAGGCAGGGGGTGCGAGTGTGTCTGCAGGGCGGGAGGAGCGTCAGGTATCACGGCGGGCGGGTGAGACACCACGGGCACAACGGGACCGGCAGCGGACGGCACATTTTGGAGGAACCATTCACACCACTCATACTACAATCATACCTACAATCATACCAACAATCACACCATAACAAAAAAACTAAAAGATACTTATACATATTAAATATGGATATATAATAGGCCTACGTCTCCTAGATCGGCTCTGAGTCAACAAAAACATAGGTAATTAAAGTTGGTTTGACTTCAAGTTGAAAATAAATGAATGAAATAGAGCTATACACAATTATGATTGTGAATTTACTTTTAAATAACAATAAAAATTGTAAAAAGACACTCAAAATGCTCAAGATTAATGCAGAAGTACGGGTTTAATACATTATACTTAAATTTGCATACGCTTTAATAAACAGTTAATAGGGGGGAAGTAATAATAATAATAAATAAATAAAAACTTACTATTCTAAACCATATACACACACACTCACACCAAAAATACATCCTAACAACAACAGAGCAAGATAACCTACTAACAAAGCAATTTTAGTTATATAATGGGTTGCAGTGATGCAAATACTGATCGAATGTGCATATAATAATTGTGCTAATATGCTGTTGAAAGTGGAACATTAAGATGGTAATAATTTGTCGTTAAATATACACAATTAATAATAATAATAATAAAAAAGAAAACTTTGTAAAAGTAAAAATAATAATAAATCAATGAATTAATTGTGTAACTATTATTTAATGAAAGACAAATTTACTTTTCTTTAATTGAATTGATCTAAAATCAAATCAAAGTCAATCAAAATCAAATCAAAGCCCATTAAAAATTTATTAAGGTCAATCAAAATCAAATCAAAGCCCATTAAAAATCGATTAAGGTCAATCAAAATCAAATCAGTCAATCAAAATTAAATCAAAGCCCATTAAAAATTTATTAAGGTCAATCAAAATCAAATCAAAGCCCATTAAAAATTGATTAGGGTCAATCAAAATCAAATAAATTGCTGCTGGGAGTGCTGGTAGCGATTGCACTCTGTGCAAATGCACAGCTGTTTCATGTAGCAATTCCTCGCGCATGCATCGTAGGCTAAGAGCGTACGAAGGAAGCCACATAGAGTATATGGCATATTACATTTGTTATAGTATAACAGAGTGTATTTTATATAGTATTACGTGGTAAGAGTTAGGTTAAGAGTGTATTTTATATAGTATAACGTGGGAATTTGGAGGGGCCGGACTGTCCGAATGTCGGTTCTGACTTGGTAGGATGTTAGTCGGATGGGTACCGGAAGTGGAAACGGAAGTGGACCGGAAGTGGAAACGGAAGTGGAACCGGAAGTCAACCGGAAGTGGAACCGGAAGTCAACCGGAAGTGGACCGGAAGTCAACCGGAAGTGGACCGGAAGTCAACCGGAAGTGGGCCGGAAGTTGACCGAAAGTAAACCGGAAGTCCGGAAGTATCTTCCCGGAAGTGTCATCCCGGAAGTGGACCGGAAGTGGACTTGGAGTACCTATCTGGCATTACATGTTACATTATTTCATGTCTGTCACCGATCATTGAGTGTTACGTAACATTTTCATGTCTGTCTTTGACTCAAGGTCGGGTGTCTAGACACCAGGTGTTCACGCAAGGTTGACCGCCAAGGCGGTCGAGGTCCGGTGTCTAGACGACAGGTGGCCTTTCTCGAGGTTAACCGCTAAGGCGGACGTGGTCGGGTGTCTAGACGCCAGGTGTGTATGCAAGGTCGTGTTGCGTAACCTTTTCATATCTGTACATGCAGACGTTCCTTCAGAGGCTTTTGCACTGACATTCTACCGACCATACAGGGTGAGTATCTACGTAATATGTTTGTGCATGCTGTAGACTTGTAGCTGTTATGGCGGGTGCCGCCATCTTGGATCGGACCCAGTTGGCACATAGAGTATATATGTATGAAATAATACATTTTATATAGTATAACTACGAAATTTTGGAGGGAAGGTGGTAGCACTGTGTCCGGCAGCCATGTTGGATCCGGGGCCGCCATCTTGGATCCGGTCCGGTGACCTTCCCCCACCCGCGCTAATTAAAACTCATTAAGGTCATTAAAAACTCGTTAAGGTCATTAAAAACTCGTTAAGGTCAATTAAAAACTCATTAAGGTCAATTAAAAACTCATTAAGGTCAATTAAAAATCAATTAAAACCCCCCACCCTCGAGTCTTCATTGGACGAAAACTCTTCATGGGACGATGTAGAACGCCCATATCCCTACTACGCCCATATCCCATAATTCTATACCTTGGAGGTATTGATCATAGTTGTGCTCATACGGTTGATAATGATGGACGTGATTAGGATGGTTTTGCATTGGAACAGGATGTTCAGCAGCTATAATTGCCCAAAGAAAACACTTTTCGTCATTGTTATGAATGTTTAAAACGGCTTTCTTAGCGGCGATTCTCTTGGGCAGCTCAATGTAGGTGGAACCACGCAGTGGAACGTAACGATTGATACGAAGTTCTAAAGAGATTATTTTACTCAGGGACCAGCCGCCCGAC
>JAQJVL010008274.1:0-20449 GCA_035578905.1 Stictocephala bisonia
ATTATATGATTGTCTGATTTTATTTTAATTACTACTCAAATTTTAATTAAATACTACACTTCTTGTGTTTAAGCGTAATTTAGTAATTGTCTTCCGAAATACGTTAAGTATATAATGTTTATTGAGCAATATCGTCGATAATAACATTACATATTCCCAATAAAGTGAGCCGTTAAATATGCTATTTATATATGTTTTGGACCAGAACATATATAACCATATATCTATACATATATAAGCCAAATACCACTCACTCACTCACTGACTGACTAAACACGAAATCTCAAAAACCACCGAACGGATTCGTATGAAACTTGGTACGTAGCTTCCTCTAGGGTAGTAGGTGCTCGCTAAGAAACGGTTTAAAAAAATTCAATCAGGTTCGCGACCAAACCGCGAAAAACGTGGCTTTTAAATTTATGTATTTTTTGTGAACCTACAAATAGAGGGCTCAGAAACATTGTGGTGTAAGTCAATTTTTTTCAGTTTTGAGTTAAACAGCTGTACAGCCTCTAAAATGACAAATCTTTCACGGAACATAACGGTGTAAGTCTAACTTACATTTTTAGCCGCTGGGTAGCAGCACCTACTTTGGGTCCTCAACTAAACTCCAGATGCCTTTAGAATCATAGTGAAGCAAGTAGACTTACACCAGTATGTTTATCAACATCTACCTCATAACTCTCATAACTGACTAGCTGCATAGTGCAACATGGATTACACTTGTGATGATTATGTGCTAAAAGTTTGTGATAGTGATGACAGTGATGCTGATAAAGACTACAATCCTTTACAAGATAAAGGTTATTCATCAGGTCAGTATATTTATTTTGAAAGTATTCATTTTAATAAAAATAATGTTCAAAACATAGTTGTAGTGTTTTAGGTTATGTTTTGTTTCTTCAACTTAGGTCTAAAAATGGCATGTTTTAGCAATTCTACTTTAGTTTCTTGCCTATTTTTATTAGATATAGTACTTTTTTGAAGCATTTAGCACTTTTGGTTAATATGAGTAAAACCCATACCTTTAGAGTATGCTTAAGCTACTACCGCATTACATGACATCAAGATAGTCATACAGAAATTTGTCTCTCTACTGAGTGAACCATTGACTGAATTCTACCACATGCTATCATAGAGTAACTTAATTAAAAGTAGGCTTAGAATAAAAACTATGTTTAGGTTGTATGTTACCCCATAGTACAGTACATTTTGCCCTTTTAACTTTAATTTGTAATTGAATAGGGAAAAGAGTCTAATACTATTGTTTTAATTTCCAGATGATGAACCCATTGACCACACAAAATACTCTAGGCCAATGAGCACGTGAGCTCGAGAATATGGTCGGGACACGATGCAAACTGAAAACCTGCCTGGACCTTCTAGTCACACTCCCACTTCAAACAGCTTACCTGAACCCTCTAGTCACATTTCCGCTACTTCTGGACCTAGTCACGCTCCTATTTTTGAAGTTTCAGGTAGATTTTTATTCAGTCCATGGTGTAGGGTATATTCATATCAACGATGGCTGACTAATATAAACTAACATAACATACTTGATTAAAATCAATCTAATTTTCATTTTAACTACAAAAACATAATTTGTAACGCAGGATTTTCATTAGCTGTTTTTCTTTCACAGACACAAATGCCAGTTCTCACCTTCAAGCTCGTTCTCCAGTGGAAATGGCGGCTGATCAAGACAGCTCTGCAGAGGAATCTAACATAGAAGATGGGGAAGTCCAAGGCTGTCAGAACAAACCATTTAAACCGCGTAAAAGGCAGAAGAATGAATCGAAGAGAGAAAAAGCAAAAAGGCTTCGAAACTCTGGAGAATCTTATGTCAATGTTAAAGGTAATATTGTACCATGTAAGGTTTTTACAAATACTGATTGTAGCTGTCCCAAACGGTGCTTTGCATTAGTCACAGAAAATGAAAGACGTTTGCAGTTTGAAAATTTCCATAACATTGCAGATTTTAGTAAACAGAATGTGTACTCATGTGGCCTAGTACATCAGGCTCCAATACAATGTAGACGCCCACGCTCTGGAGCTAAAGGCGAAAGAAAAGGTACAAACTTGTATCACATTCAGAATGGAAGTAGCACAGTGCGTGTTTGCAAAAAGTTCTTCTTGGCGACCTTTGTAATAAGTGATGGAAGATTAACGAGAGCCCTCAGTAAAGTAAGAGGTGGACGTATCCCTGGAGAGGATTTAAGAGGAAAACATGTCACTGCCCAAAAAATCAGGCCAGAGCAAATTCATCAGTAAAAGACCACATTAATTGGTTCCCAAATTTCCAAAGCCACTACACTAAAAAAGATAACCCACATCGGAAATATTTAAGCCCAGAGTTAAACATTTCAAAGATGTATAAGCTTTATACAGAGTGGTGCCAAGAAAAAGAAATTGACCCTGTTAAGGAATATTATTACAGACATGTGTTCAATAATGAGTTTAACTTGCAATTCCATGTGCCTCGTAAAGACACATGTAAAAGATGCGATGAGTACAAACAAAAGATTGACGTGGAGCAAAATCCAGAAACAAAGGATGTGTTAAAAGGGGATCATGTTCTTCATTTGGCTAAAGCTGAAAAAGCAAGTGATAGCCTAAAAGCTGACAGCACACTAGCCAAAGAAAATGAAAATGTTTGTACACTGACTATGGATTTACAGAAAGCGCTTCCGTTCCCAAAATTAACTGTGTCAGAAGCCTACTACCGTAGGAATATGTATTGCTACAACCTAGGAATACACGATATGGGAACAAACCTAGGATTTATGTATGTCTGGGACGAGACAACGTCAAGTAGGGGATCTCAGGAGATATCTGCATGCCTTACTAAGCATTTGAAACAAAACCCCTGTAAACATGTTATTATTTACAGTGATACTTGTTGCGGACAGAACCGCAACGTCAATGTTGCTTTGAGTTTGATGAAATTAACTCAAGATATGAATGTCATTGATACCATTGATCTTAAGTTCATGGTATCAGGCCATTCGTACTTGCCCAATGGTGCTGACTTTGGGAATATTGATCAAGCTTCAAGAAACCAGATCCTATACATACCAGATGACTGGTATAGAATCATCGTGACTGCAAGAAAAACAAATAAGTTTTTGTTAGTAAGAATGGAGGGTGATGACTTTCTGAGTATTGACAAGTTGGCTAAAGCAGTAACAAAACGAAAAAGAAATATAAATGGAGATAAAGTCAACTGGCTTAGAATGCAATGGCTACGTTTCAGCAAAGAAAAAGAGTACTCCATCCAATACAAGTACACTCTGAACGAAGAAATGCCATTTGATGAAATAGACTTGAAACCTGCAAAAGAAGGTCGTCCTCGGAGCCTTGCTCTCATCAATCAAGACAAGTTGTATGATGGGCCCAGGATAATGTCTGTTCTAAAGAAGAGAGACATGCTATTCTTATTAAAGTACATCCCTCCTGTACATCATGCGTTCTTCAGAAACATCAGAAGCAACAATGTTGAAGAAGACGTCGGCCCACTTGACCACAGTGAAGATGAGGAGAGCGAAGCAGACAATTAAGTAGAAATCAGTCCTATTACACTTTTTGTCAAACATTTTTTTTAGTTCTTTTTGTTATTCACTAAATAAAATTCTTTTGTAAGACGCTTACTTTTTATTTTAAAACCCCAATTCATCATAGTGTAAGTCATTCTATTACATGCATAGTGGTGTAAGTTAGTATTAAAATTTCCAAAAAATTGTTAAAAATAAAAATGTTAACAATTAAGCTAAGTTTATAGTGTGTAAGACAAATTTATTGTTTTAACTACAAAAAAACTTTTAAAAAGCAACTTTCCAAGTTTGACTGAGTTTTCTATAGTGTCAAACACAAAAGCCTAATTACTGAAAAATTCACTTTTTTGACTTACACCACTATGTTTCTGAGGATTTAATCACATTGCAACAAAACTTGGTACCAAGCTTCCTTTTAGGTCTTAGATGAAATCTAGAAAAAAGTTTTCACAAAGTTCGGGTCATTTTAGCACTATAAAGAACTCACTCACTCACTGACTGAGTAAACACGAAATCTCAAAAACCACCGAACGGATTCGTATGAAACTTGGTACCGTACGTAGCTTCCTCTAGGGTAGTAGGTGCTCGCTAAGAAACGGTTTCAAAAAATTCAATCAGGTTCACGACCAAACCGCGTAAAACGCGAC
Source organism: Stictocephala bisonia (assembly GCA_035578905.1). Classification (NCBI taxonomy): domain Eukaryota; kingdom Metazoa; phylum Arthropoda; class Insecta; order Hemiptera; family Membracidae; genus Stictocephala; species Stictocephala bisonia. The sequence continues at coordinate 4,199 of JAQJVL010008274.1, forward strand.
TTTTAAATTTATGTATTTTTTGTGAACCTACAAATCACATTGCAACAAAACTTGGTACCAAGCTTCCTTTTAGGTCTTAGATGAAGTCTAGAAAAAAGTTTTCACAAAGTTCGGGTCATTTCAGCACTATAAAGAACTAGCAGAAAGTACCCATGCTTCGCTACGGATTATGATTAAGGAATGGATTCGAATGCAAATTGGTATGTAGCTTTCTTTAGAGTTGTAGGTGCTCTCTGAGAAACTGTTTAAAAAAAATAAATCGGGTTCTCGACCAAACCGCGTAAAACGCGACGTTTAATTTTCGAATTTTCTGAACTTAAACATTAGATTAAAAGAAAATTTGGTGCTAAACTTCCTTTTAGGTCTAAGATGAATTCTGGGACGTTTTTTCTGAACTTACAAAGCAGATCGCAACTAAAATTGGTCCTAAGCTTTCTTTTAGGACTTAAATGAACTGTAATAAAAATTTTACAACAAGTTTGGTTCTGCTCGGCACTATAACTCTTTATACTTTGCATAAGTGCTTATAAAAAAAAAAACATTTCAATCACGTTTCAAACCAAACAGCAAAAAACTCGATACTTGACGATTGTTGTATATTTTCTAAACCTAGACAACAGATCACAAATAAACTTGATACTATGATTCTTCGGCTGGTTGTAAATTAGCGATAGCAGTCTTGGCTGTTCACTAGAAGGCCGATTCTTATCAGTTGACCTCTGCCCTCCCTCCCACTCCCCGCACCTCACCAGCACCGCACCGCAGTACGGCTCGGCTCATATCAGTCCAGTACACGCTTTTGACCTGAACACTGCTTTGCTGTTTGTTCAGTTCTGTCCATTGCTTATTGCTTCTGAATACTACCTACTTTTTCTTAAATATTTTCTTTTGCCCCACTATTTGCTACCATAGTATTCGATTGCCTCACATCCTTTCATACCATCATTTTTTTACCTTTTTTCATGTCATAACTCTGACATTCTTAATAGTTCTCCTGGTTCAAACTTGATACAGTTGACATAACTCTGTAGTTACAACTCCGGCCACTCCACTTTGGGTAGGGTGTTCCCTTACTACATGAGTTTATGTTGGTATTTTATTCTGTTAACTATTTGCTTCTTTTACTTACTGCTTGCTTCAATTCTAGATCATCTGCTTGGGTTTGAACCTTTTCACTTCATCTTCTTCTTCTAAAATACAAAGCTAAATTTTTCTTTATTCATCTTAATACTTTTTCTGAACAGTTGCACGACAATGGTTATTGAAACATTCGATATTGATGGTGTGGCAGTACCTCACCATGTCATAAAGATCACTGGGGACGGGGCTTGCCTTTTCTCCTCTTTATCTTATCTGGTCCACTGTACAGCTTCACTAACACTCCGAGTGCGCACTGACATTGTGCGTCACGTGTCCAACAACTGGCGCAGACTTAAGCCTTACACCTTGACCATAAATAAAGTCCCTTACAGAACTAAACGTCAGTACATCGCCGACATGTCACAGCCTTACTTCTATGAAACCTTTTGTGAGCTCATGGTTGCAGCAGAGGGCTTTCCTTATAAGTTTGAGCTCTTTCGTGACAGAAAACTCTTAGCCTGTTATGGGGATGAGGTTCAGGAAATAAAAAGACTTAAGTTCTCTGGTGATGACATGGCAGGGCACTTTGACGTTCTTATACCTTGCGAACAACCTTATGTACCAAATTATTTTCAAAACAGTCTACATACCTCAAAATCTTATGCCTCAACATTAAAATCCCAACCTGGTTTTTCTGAATCAATGCCCACCGACCCTATTACATCCAAACCTGGCCCATCTTCCCTTTGTGTCTATGAACCTGTTGCAGTCCAACCAGGCTCTTCAGCCCATCCTATCAAACCTTGAAACTCCCTTAGACATGAGTTCGGACGAATCAATCGTAACAGTGATCACACCTCAAAAATCTATAGGTAGAAAACGAAGGAAAAGATTCACTGATTCCATCCGAAAAAAGCAGGTTAGGGAGTCTGTTACTAAAAATACGGAGAGCCACCCTGAAATGCATAGAAAGGCTGTTAAAAAATATGCCGAGAGCCACCCTGAAGTGCACAGGGGGGCTGTTCAAAAATATGCCGAGAGCCACCCAGAAGTAAACAGAAGGGCTGTTCAAAAATATACCGAGAACAACCCCGAGATTAACAGAAAGTCTGTAAAGAAGTATTCAAAAAACCATCCTGAAGTTAATCGTGAGGCTACGTCAAAAAACAATGAGAGGCGTGCTCAAGTAAAGTTACTGCCATGGACAATCAAGAAACTCTCAGGTTTCAAGTATGATCCAAACATTGAATATTCTACAGATAAAAAAATTCAACTTGGACCTCGAGAAAAGTGCAATTTCTGCCATGCTTTAAAATGGAAAGACGAAAGCCCAGGAATGTGTTGCAGTAATGGAAAAGTTCAACTGCTTCCCTTTCAAAAATATCCCGACCCCTTACATAGCCTTCTTTCTCACGACCATCCTGAGGCTGAGCATTTTCTTAATAATATTCGCAAATACAACGGTTGTTTCCAAATGACGTCGTTTGGAGCAAAAGAAATAAAAGGAGACCATTTCATGCCAACATATAAGGTGCAAGGCCAGGTTTATCATAGAATAGGGAGTCTAATGCCTCGAACACAACAGCAGCCGTCTTTCCTTCAGATATATTTTGTTGGTGATGATAACCGTGAAAGAGACATTCGCTGTGGGTACTTTCAAGATGTCAAGCCAGCATTGGTAGGCCAGCTCCAAAAAATTCTTCATGAACATAACAAATATATCAAAGAGTTCAAAGCTGCTATTGATTCTGTTCTCAAAGATCAGCAAGATTTCCAGGTAGTTATCACTGCTGACCAGAAGCCTTCGAGTACTCACAAGGGACGTTACAATACTCCTACCACTAACGAAGTTGCTGTCTTGATTGTAGGCCAGGTGTTTGAAAAGCGAGACATTGTGCTATACAGTAGGGAAGACAAACTGATAAGAATCAGTGAGCTACATCGAGTGTATGATTCTCTTCAGTATCCTCTCATGTTCTGCCGTGGTGAAGATGGCTATTGTATCAACATCCCTCAGCGTGACCCAAACACCAAGACAGCACTTAAGAAAACTGTGCCTGCAGCTGATTTCTACGGATATAATTTAATGGAGCGAGAAGGCGAAGAACCATATTTACTTTTGTTTCGCAACCTCCTCAACCAATTTTTGGTTGATATGTACGCAAAAATTGAAACAGAACCGCTAAACTTCATTCGAAACAACCAAAAAAAGTTAAGGAGTGAAGACCATTCACTTGAAGGATGCCATGAGAAAAGCTGATGCTCAGGTATCGGAGCTGGGTAAGATGGTTGTACTGCCATCAAGCTTCACTGGAGGACCTCGCTACATGCATGAGCGTACTCAGGATGCCATGACCTATGTCCGCCATTTTGGTCGTCCAGATCTCTTTATAACTTTTACGTGCAACCCAAAATGGCGAGAGATATGTGAACTGCTCAAGGAAGGTCAGAAGGCTCAGCACAGACATGACTTGATAGCGCGGGTTTTCTACTTAAAAGTGAAGCATTTGATGAAACTAACGAAAGTGTCTATATTTGGAGCATGTAGATGTCACATGTTCTCCATAGAATGGCAAAAAAGAGGCCTTCCTCATGTACACATTCTCCTTTGGCTAGAAGAAAAGATTAAACCAGACATGATTGACAAAGTTATTTGTGCAGAGATACCTGACCCAGAGCTAGACCCTGTCCTCCATGAGATTGTGAAGTCAACTATGATCCACGGCCCATGTGGTGCTCTCAACAGAAATTCGCCCTGTATGGTTAATGGAGCTTGCAGCAAAAAGTATCCCCGTCCTCTACTAAGAGAAACACAGACTGGGGAAGACGGTTATCCTAAATACCGTAGGCGTTCTCTTTCAGATGGTGGATTTGTTGTTGACATCAACGGGGTAAAGCTTGACAATCAATGGGTGGTACCTTTTAACCCTGTCCTGTCTCGCACCTTTTCAGTGCATATCAACGTCGAGTACTGCAACTCTGTCAAGTCTATCAAATATATTTGCAAATACGTCAACAAAGGGTCCGATCAAGCAGCTTTTACAGTTGAAAATGAACTTGACGAGGTGACAAGGTACCAGACAGGACGCTACATCAGTACTTCTGAAGCTGTCTGGCGAATTCTCTGCTTTCCAATACACGATCACCATCCCCCAGTCATGCATCTTGTAGTTCATCTTGAAAACGGCCAAAGAGTTTATTTTAACGAAGAAAATGTCATGGAAAGGCTAAACAACCCACCAAAAACTACTCTTTTGGGCTTCTTCGATCTGTGTAAAACCGATGCGTTTGCAAGAACCCTCCTTTACTCTGAAGTTCCGTCATATTTCGTATGGAAAAAGAATATGACGTCGTAGGGTGACTGCCTTACCAAATAAAACTACCCGGTGAGACTGTTCCAGCAGAGGCTAGGGTGACTGCCTTACCAAATAAAACTACCCGGTGTTTTTATTTAATGTTTTATATATAAATATATATATATATATATATTTTTTTTGAAATAAGTTGTAAATATGGTCTCTACCTGCCGGCCTCCCCGTGGCGAGACTGGATACGCCAGACTCATTTTCTCAATTTTAATTTTGGTAAACCAACGGGCAGATGTACTCGAGTTACTAACAATTAAATATTTCGTTCCTTGGCGAAAATACACAACCCGTACATAGATCCTAATGTAAGTGTTCCTTAATCATAATCCGTAGCGAAGCACGGGTACTTTCTGCTAGTATATATATAAAGTTATATACCAGGTAAAAATGTATTTTTATAGAATATATTATGAGTCACCTAAAATGGGCTGGTTTATGATTGCAGACTCAAAATGAGTTCTTTTCAAGTATTAATATCTGTAAATCTTTAAACTTGTCATGTTAACCAGCTATTTTCATAGTGAGGCTTCAAAGAACTAAAACTATAGAACGTATCTGACATAGTAATAAAGCCCATTTGCAAGAATGCTGCTTGGCTACGACCCAACATGGATAAAGAAATCAATACCTTGTAAGACAAGACAGAAAAATACATTTGAAAGAGAACGAGCGATTCTAACCCTTATCCCGCTGACACGTACTTAAACTCTGCCTACGATCTATATATATTTATATAAAAACATTATGCAAGAAACTTTTTAAATTTGAGGATTTATTATAAAAATCATGTAACACAATTATTGAACCATTGTAAAAAAAAAATCAACTAAACATTACAATTTATATAAGGATACGGGAATCTGTAGTTAAGTAAAATACAAGGTAATTATGCACTTTCTTGCCACCTCTGAAAATACGACTTCATGTTAAAAAAAGTGGTGAAAAATGAGTTTAGGCCTGTATATCTTGAGAAGTTTGATTTCAACCGCGGAAAACTCGTTTTTTACCGAAACCTAAAAAAACTAGTTTTTTATCTGATAGTGAAAAAACGACTTTTTTAAAATCTTCATTTTTCGACTACTATTTTCATTTTTTGTTTTTTTACGCTGAACACAAATATATATCTGGTTTTGTAGTAAAATTTATTTTTCTGTTCGAAAAATGAATTTTTTACTTACATAATAAAACATATCCTATCTTATCCTAACTGTCTATTTTCTCAACAACAACAAAAATCGTAATTTACGTTAAATTTGATTGTTTGGCCTCCGTGACGACCTGCCGGCCATCAAACCGGCGGGAATATCGGTGAATTCGGTTTCTGTGATTAATAGTTGTTGTATATATTGATCGCGTAATGGCCGCTAATCACGATTCAACGCGATAATAGTTTTTCGTTATATCTCGAGATATATTTGAAAATAGTCTTAAAATTTTTAATTAGCTCAAAAACTAATCAAAATAAAAAAGATGAATAAAATACCATTTAAATTAACGGAAATATGTCAAAAATACTAAGTTGTGACATTGGTTTTTTTGAATTTGTCGGTAAAATACGTTATTTCCGCGGAATAAAAAGCATATCTCATGAAAATACAGCCAATTCTAGACCCATTTCAAGCAAAATGTTCCAAATTTGTTTGGTGGCAAGAAACTGCAGAAAAACGAAATACAATATAAACAATTGATGTTTTTTTTTACTCAACATTATACATCCAAATCTATATGTATTTTAACTCACTTCTTCAACGACATTTTAGGCACTTCTTACAATATGGACTGTATTTTAAAAGTAAAACAGCCAAGTTTGAGGATTATAGCATTTTAGGAAAGTAAAGAACCAAGTAACTCTCTTTTCAGAAAGTTCTAAATACTCTGCTTTCTCTTTTAATTTCTTAACGTATTATGATTGTACATGAAGACTTTGTTTTTTTTTTTTTTTTGATTTTTTTGTTTTTAAACAACAGCACACTCACTGTTACTATAAATATAAATTATTTTAATATCAGTGTCATCGGCTTGAACCTTTAGAGAATAAGCCTCTATATATATGCAAAAAACAGTTCAGCAGTTTTACCTATAGCATAAAATCAATCGCTCGCACAAAGTCATATTGGTATAGAAATAAATAGTTTTTAATTGGAAAAGGTTTATGAGAATAATGATTATTTTAATGATAAGATAACATAACGTTGAGTATACTGCATGTGCCAATGTAATTTAGGTAATAGTTTTATTATTTTTTTCTTGCTTTAAAACACTGACAGTATAATATCAGATTTATGTAGTTTTATGACAGTACATTACTATTGCGTATTTATTATTATTAATTAGTAAGTCGCCGATCGTAAAAATATAGGCGAATAAAAGGAGCTAATGAGTGTGGTGAGTGTAGTCATTGTTACTAACAAACGTCGACTGTTCATCAGAAATAGCTATTTACTAATAGCCTAAGATCCAGCAAACTAAGGGCTTTACAGCTTTACGTGGAATCCGAACCAAGTAGTATTGGTATAATTTTCAGCTAACTGACAATTCTGACACTCAGTTCTCTTCCCTACACAACATCTGAACCTTGACTACCATCCAACATGGACACCCTAGCCTTATCTTGTAGTATCCAGGTTGATGGCACCCATTGAGCGGATATCGTGGTGGTATTAGGAGGACTGGGCATAGAACTTATCGCGTACAATTTCCTCAACCCTTTGTATTTAAATGTCCCAAAAATGTTAATGTTTTTTTACAGGCCAGAAAGCATAGCGTTGAATAAAAACAAACAGCAAATGTTGATTTTGTTGTTACATGAGGATTTTTATGTAAATGTAAAATTTTATTTTTACTATAAATTTTACCGAAAATGAGTGACTCCTTCTTACCATAAATACTTTGGATAGTGAAAATGCGCCATGAAGTGCATTAATAAAGGGGTTACCAATATTTTTTATGTGAAAAAGCTAAAATAAAGTTGATGGTTAATTTTTGAATGAAAGCCTTTGTTATTTATTAGGGGAGGGTAATATTGTTATTGTTACCCTCCCATCGTACGGATGGGAAAACCTACGGCAGTGCAACTTATCATAACAGGTTATTCTTTGAAGAACAAATCTGTAACATTAAGAAAAAAAACATTTAAGAGAAGTGACACGAGGTTGTGTGTTGAGACAAGTAACGTGCGAAGTGGTACAGGGGTAATAATAATAATAATAATGGCTTTATTGTACAAAAGTGTTTTATACAATTGGTGAACTTAGGACTAATAAGTCCTCTCTTACAGTTAACCCTTTTATGTTAAAGTAGTAAATATAAAAGGCCTAAAATATGGAAATACAGAACTAAACTAAAGAAAATTAATAATAATTAAATTACAAAGAAGCAAATAATATAAATTTTACCATTCTCTCACTCATAAACTCGTTCGACCCTAATCCCAGACCACATCCCCAGCTACCATCACAGACTCATCTGCTCAAAAAGAAAGGCTTTCAATGATGTTTTGAACTGAGCCCGACTGTCATATCTCTTCAATATGGAGAAAGTTTGTTCCGTTCTCTGCAGGCAGTAACTGAAAAGGAATTTGTGTAGAAAGATGTTCTATGAAGAGGAATACGTAATATTGACGAGGCTGAGCGTGTCTCCTTTGCACCAATTTTGGAGTTATACTGAAAGTTTTGAGAGAGGTATTTCGGATTCCCATCATTAAGTACCAAAAACAAAATATTCAATATTTTCAATAATCTAAGGTCGGCCAATTTTAGAATGGCATTTTGAATATAGTATTGAGAGATTTGATCATCATATTTTAAATTAAAAACAAATCTAATACAATCATTTTGACAAACCCTCTAGTTATGATAACTAGAGTGGTGTCCTCTAGTTAATCATAAAAATTAAGGAGCAATATTGGGGGTCAAACTAAAGATTTTTTTCAATTTAGTTTTAAAGCCTCTCTTTGACGGTCCTTCTTCACACTCTAAATTTCTTCTTTTAAAGAAAAAATTATATACGGTTGCAAAAAAAAAATAATAAAAAAAATAGTTTGTAGTTTCTGGCTGTTGTCTCATTCACCACATAACCTCTGCGGTGTGGTTTGTCCAGCATTGATCAGTTATCACTAATGAATGCAGATTTTATCACAATGGAAAAATTACATTATAAAAATTACCACCAAACCCCCGAATATGACATAAACCACACTAATGTAGGCTAACTAAATTAATCATTAGGAACCATTGCATATGCTGAAGGTAACTTTTGGCCTCAAAGCCTAAAAATAATCACTGATTAAAGTAATGGTTGGTAATGATTTGTCTGAAAAGATGACATCGTTACGTTTACTATTTTTATTTCTTCCAAAGGGATGTTGTTGTAAATGGGTTTACCAAAATAATAAAGGGAATACATTAGAGCTGTGTTTGCCCACCCCCTTATTACCTATTACCCATTATACCTGTAGGAGCACCCATTGTTCTATACTCAGCTGGTTGGAATACTCGTTTGACTAGTATAACACGTAGATGTATTATATATTATTAGCACAAACTGCTGCCTTCATGATAGCTATTTATAAATTTTTCTCTATTTGTTGTCTTCATTATACTGACTTTAATAAATATAGAATATATCGGATATTTTTTCAATTTTTCTTAATTATTTAGGTAGCAATGATTATTTTTCATGACATTTGTGAAAAGATAGCACTTAGCAATATTTAAGAATAATTATGTGTTTCGCAAATAATATAAAATATTTAAAGCAATCAATGGCTACACATTTCAAACTATAATTTGTTTAACCCTAGAGCTGGCTAGTTTGCATACATTTATTATTGAATTAATGAAAATTCAATAATAAATAATAAATTCAATAGCTTCTTAATATAAGCCTAGCTATATTTGGTATCAATATTCCCATAAATATATAAGCTATAATACAAAATATAACAAACAATAGTTTTATTTTTTTTGGCGGAGTGTAACATTTACAACTTTATTTACACTAACCACAAAAATTAAGGGGTACCCATTGAAAAATATTTAAATGAAATAAAAATGGGAGATAATAATAATATTATGCATTTTGTCTTGTGTCTGGAAATTTCTATATTTTATATATATGCAAAAATACTACTATTATAGAAAAACTGCTTTCAGTATACAAAAACGAAAATCTTTTACTATGGAAACTATGAATTAATAAAGTACCTAAATGTTTTCTACAAACACTAAAGAATTCATTTTTATACCAAAACTTATCTACAAATACATATTTGTTGAATGTTTATAATGATGTCTATAGATGTTAATAAATAAAGTGAACGGTGAACATCTTTTATTTTGATCGTGATGAAATACACGTTGTATTATGGTATAAGTGTATGGAATTATGTAAAGAAATGCCTATTAGGATAGATATGAAGAAAGTGTTAAATTAGAAGTGAAAATAATCATAAAAATAACTATTTTCAGGAAAAAATAGTAAATTTCACTTTTGAGCTTCAAATAGAAGTGTACTTTTTGGACGCACTATGTAAAATCGAAAAATCTATAAATTTTGCACATTTATTTAACTAGCAAATAACGTAGAATTCATGGATACCCTATATGCTGTGTTAGCTTATTAGATGTGAAACATAATGAGAGCTTTTGCGGGCGCGTCTAGACCATGTCGGCGCCACGGCTTATATCCGCCGTCCACCAGCAAAAGACTTCCTGTTTCATGTAAAAGTATTTTTACTTTACATTTTTCTCGGTCTGTCTGGATCGAAGTAACAGAAGGAAAGAAAACCCAATATAGTTGCAGGTGAAAGCTTTCCAAAACATGAGTAAAAGTGGAGTATTTCTCATTAGTAATACTAAATATAAAAAAGACTACATATGGCAAAAATATACTGCGACATTTTCAGGTCTATATTAGTTAGGATGTTGGAAAATTTTGCAAAGTTGGCAAACTCCTTAGATTGATTTGTCTTACTAATTTATAACTTAAATTTAAAATGCAGAAATGTATGGTTATTATTGTTCAGATTTGAGATGCCAACACACCTTGTGAATAATATAAGGAAAAAAATCAATGATTACTTGTTTGTAGGTCGAGTATAGATGACCTTTGTAATCATGTTACTAACTGAACTCTTAGCTCTGGAAGGACCATTTATAGCCAGGGCAACTAAGAAACCAACAGTTTCACGTGGAAACTAAACCACGTAGTATTGACCTAATTAATCTAATTGACAAGTCTGTTACTGATTTATATTCTCTTAACAATATCCGGACCCTGACTATTCCAAGACTATCCCAAAATGGACACGCCAGACTTCTCAAGCAGTGTCCACGTCAATGGCAACCATTAAGCGGACGTCACGTCGGCATTAAGGGGATCAAGCATAAAACCTATCACCTACAATCTCCATAACACTTTGTCCCAAAATAGCTGGGTTGCAGCACTGCACCACTTGTTCCGACAATGTTGTTTTAATAATAATTGTGCTCTGTTACTGTACTGTTTTTTTTTTGTTTTTTTTTGTTTTTTGTTTTTTTTTTTTTTAAGAATAACAAGCCTTTTATTATCTTCTATTGGTTGAAATATTGTTAGTGAATAATATTTTACGACTTATTATTGAATTCTCTAAGAATTTTTACGAAATTCAAATAATTTTAATTAATGTTGAATTTTTACAAACGGATGTATAATTAATGTTTACTAATGAAAACATGGTATAACGATACTCCGTTTAAAAGTTAACTACAAAAATATTGTGCTCTAATAACTAAGTTTTAATTTAGTAAAGGGAGATGTTTAACCTATTTTCTGTACTAAAGTGAATAAAAAACTAGAGAGAGGACGTACGCTGAAGGGCTAAGATGGTGGCTTGACGCAGCCAGTCCGGGTTCGATTCCCGGTGTGAGCATTTTAGATTTTATGCCTTTGCCATTTCCATCGCTCGGAAGTTATGCTAAGCCAGTGTATCAACGAGCTCATAGAACAAAAATAGGCTTGTCTAAGCAGGCGAGGAGAACTGTTTGTTGATTGGGCAACTCTCCCCACTAAAAGCCAAACGAAATTTAAATTTATTTTTAAGTTATTTATTTTTTTTAATAATTGATCAAGCGTAATATAATGTATATATTAACATTTTGTTAAGATTATGCATTAAAATATTATTGTGTAATTCAACTTGTATGTGGATAAAGGTTTAAATACTTAGGTGTTATTTTGATTTTCTAAATAAGTTTAATCGTTGAAGGTAATATAATTGGCAATATATCATACTCACCTTACGTGAAATTCTGTTTAGTCAGGGGACTCAGAAGTAACGGTTTACGAGCCCCATCAGTCTAACGACCCCCCTGAGAGAAGAGAACGACCTACTCTCCCTACTTAGCCCTCTTCAGTTTAAAGACCGTACGGGGGCAGTTTACTGTGGGACTATCGCTTAGGCCCAGGTGTGACGTCTCTATCCTCCATAATACAGGCTTCTGGAGTGTCCTGCTGGCGAGAAGAAGAGGGAAGGGGGTTAAACATACGTGTCAGCCTAGATAATAGTAGTTTGATGTATAATGACAACTATTGAGCGAAAATAATAATTAAATCTGGCTTCTTCAGTTAGAAATAAGGTTTTATTCCAGCACTTTTTATTAAAGGATGCATGCTTCAGATTAACATTTCAAAACCTCATATTCAGGACGATATCTTCTAATAATGATATTGTAAAAAGTTGATTTTATTTTAAATATTTTATTAATATATATATTTTTTACTTAATATTTTCTCGAATACGAAATATCAATTTCCATAGAAGTTAAGTATTTATTAAATTCGTAGCTTAACATAATTGATATTAGGAAATATTCATGAATAAGGAGTATGTATCATATCGTAAATATACACTTGGGGAATTGGTCTGTAACATTTACCGTGAAAATATTACTTTGAATCCCGTCAAAAAAGAAAAAAACTTCATAAATATGGTATTTCTAAGCCTATTAATACAATTATGTACTTCTTTATTATGATACATATTTCGGTAGTCTGCCATAACTATGCACCACTACGAAAAATAAAAATATTTACGTCTAGGAATATATCATATATTTCGTAATATGAGGAGTTAAACAAAAAACAAGGCTAGTATGATTAATTCTGTATTATATATTACATATTGTAAATTATTATTGGTAATATAAATGCTTTCATTGTTCTTTTATGTCAAGGGTATTTACATAAAAGTAACTTAAATATAATAGTTTTTTAACAATTATCAATTATTTTTCAAAAAGTCCTTTTTGCACTTATTCATCAGTACATTTGTACTTTCCTATCAACATCCGATCGAAAAACAACTATCAACAAAAGCACCATAGAAGTAATTGTTCAACCAAACAATATCTGCCCAACCGAACTGGGTTCCAGAACTGGAAAATAAAATATACTTGCTAGAAAACAACGCCAGCTAAGACAACTTCTTCTAGTGTTTATAATAGGGGGCAGTTCATTTTTCCGTTTGACACCCTCACTTGCCATTATCAAAACACACTAATGTATAGTTTGTATTTACTTAATTAATATTTTTACTGAAAACCCCTTTTATATATATAAATACAAGATTTCTAGAAGAACATATAATATTTAAAGAATAACAGAGATACTGTCGGTGGAGAAATTATGTGCACACAAGTTTGAAGGTTGTTATCTAAGGAACTAAGAGTTCTACAAAGAATTTAATAACACCATTGCTTTTATCGTTTAATTGTACGTTATGTCATTTAAACTTTTAAATATTATTGAAAGTTTAAGTAGTTGTTATCCTAGTCGGAGCAAAATAAGTACCGGGATGTTAACTAGTTTTCACTGTAAATAAAATGTACACATATATTACTAAATAAAACTGTTAATATATTGCATTTATAGTAGCAACAGGGTAGCCCAGGTGGTCATGGAATATCAACTATACGACCTACATCTGACGTGGCTATATGAATTGTTTCTTAGTTATGTGTTACGGCACACACCGGGAGTGATGAGTATGCACGACTGTACGAGACTCGTTAGTTCAATCAACAGGGTAGCCTAGGTGGTCATGGAATATCAACTATACGACCTACATCTCATGTGGCTATATGGATTGTTTATTAGTTATGTGTTACGGCACACACCGGGAGTGATGAGTATGCACGACTGTACGAGACTCGTTAGTTCAATCAACAGGGTAGCCTAGGTGGTCATGGAATATCAACTATACGACCTACATCTGATGTGGATATATGAATTGTTTCTTAGTTATGTGTTATGGCACACGCCAGGTATGATGAGTATGCACGGCTGTACGAGACGAGACTCGTTAGTTCAATCAACAGGTAGCCTAGATGGTTATGGAATATCAACTATACAACCTACATCTCATGTGGCTATATGAATTGTTTCTTAGTTGTGTGTTACGGCACACACCGGGAGTGATGAGTATGCACGACTGTACGAGACTCGTTAGTTCAATCAACAGGGTAGCCCAGGTGGTCATGGAATATCAACTATACGACCTACATCTCATGTGGCTATATGGATTGTTTATTAGTTATGTGTTACGGCACACACCGGGAGTGATGAGTATGCACGACTGTACAAGACTCGTTAGTTCAATCAACAGGGTAGCCCAGGTGGTCATGGAATATCAACTATACAACCTACATCTCATGTGGCTATATGAATTGTTTCTTAGTTATGTGTTACGGCACACACCGGGAGTGATGAGTATGCACGACTGTACGAGACTCGTTAGTTCAATCAACAGGGTAGCCCAGGTAGTCATGGAATATCAACTATACGACCTACATCTGATGTGGATATATGAATTGTTTCTTAGTTGTGTGTTACAGCATACACCGGGTGTGATGAGTATGCACGACTGTACGAGACTCGTTAGTTCAATCAACAGGGTAGCCTAGGTGGTCATGGAATATCAACTATATGAGCTACATCTAATGTGGCTGTATAAATTGTTTCTTAGTTGTGTGTTACGGCACACAGTGGGTGTGATGAGTATGCACGACTGTACGAGACTCGTTAGTTCAATCAACAGGGTAGCCCAGGTGGTCATGGAATATCAACTATACGACCTAAATCTGATGTGGCTATATGAATTGTTTCTTAGTTGTGTGTTACGGCACACACTGGGTGTGATGAGTATGCACGACTGTACGAGACTCGTTAGTTCAATCAACAGGGTAGCCTAGGTGGTCATGGAATATCAACTATATGGCCTACATCTGATGTGGCTGTATAGATTGTTTCTTAGTTATGTGTTACGGCACACGCCAAGTATGATGAGTATACACGACTGTACGAGACGAGACTCGTTAGTTCAATCAACAGTGTAGCCTAGATGGTCATGGAATATCAACTATATGACCTACATCTCATGTGGCTATATGGATAGTTTTTTAGTTACGTGTTAGGGCAAACACCGGGTGTGATGAGTATGCATGACTGTACGTTAGTTCAATCAACAGGTAGCCTAGATGGTCATGGAATATCAACTATACGACCTACATCTCATGTGGCTATATTAATTGTTTCTTAGTTATGTGTTACGGCACACAGTGGGTTTGATGAGTATGCACAATTGTACGCGACTCGTTAGTTCAATCAACAGGGTAGCCCAGGTGGTCATGGAATATCAACTATACGACCTACATCTCATGTGGCTATATAGATTGTTTATTAGTTATGTGTTAGCGCACATAGTGGGTGTGATGAGTATGCTAGACTGTACGAGACTCGTTAGTTCAATCAACAGGGTAGCCCAGGTGGTCATGGAAATATCAACTATACGACCTGTACGAGACTTGTTAGTTCAATCAATAAGGTAGCCCAAGTGGTCATGGAATATTAACTATACGAACTACATCTCATGTGGCTATATGAATTGTTTCTTAGTTATGTGTTACGGCACACAGTGGGTGTGATGAGTATGCACGACTGTACGAGACTCGTTAGTTCAATCAACAGGGTAGCCTAGGTGGTCATGGAATATCAACTATATGACCTACATCTCATGTGGCTATATGAATTGTTTCTTAGTTATGTGTTACGGCACACACTGGGTGTGAACAGTATGCACGACTGTACGCGACTGGTTAGTTCAATCAACAGGGTAGCCTAGGTGGTCATGGAATATCAACTATATGGCCTACATCTGATGTGGCTATATGGATTGTTTGTTAGTTGTGTGTTAGGACACACACCGGGTGTGATGAGTATGCACGACTGTACGAGACTCGTTAGTTCAATCAAGAGGGTAGCCCAGGTGGTCATGGAATATCAACTATACGACCTACATCTCATGTGGCTATATGAATTGTTTCTTAGTTATGTGTTACGGCACACACTGGGTGTGATGAGTATGCACGACTGTACGAGACTCATTAGTTCAATCAAATGGGTAGACTAGGTGTGCATGTAATATCAACTTTACGACCTACATCTCATGTGGCTATATGAATTGTTTTTTAGTTATGTGTTACGGCACACACTGGGTGTGATGAGTATGCACGACTGTACGAGACTCATTAGTTCAATCAACTGGGTAGACTAGGTGTGCATGTAATATCAACTTTACGACCTACATCTCATGTGGCTATATGGATTGTTTATTAGTTATGTGTTACGGCACACACCGGGTGTGATGAGTATACATGACTGTACGTTAGTTCAATCAACAGGAAGCTTAGATAGTCATGGAATATCAACTATATGACCTACATCTCGTGTGGCTATATGGATTGTTTCTTAGTTACGTGTTACGGCG
>JAQJVL010008275.1:0-20449 GCA_035578905.1 Stictocephala bisonia
AAGTCCCCGTTGTTAATCATATTTTTCATGTTATGTAAGGATTTTATTGTGTTATAAGTTTAATTGCGAAATATTATTGGGTTGAGTGAATTGTTATTAGTAGTGAATATGTGATGGTTCTAGACCCAGTAGTAGTGAATTGGTGGGCGAATTAGACCCACTTTTCTGGCCTCTGATTGGCCGAGAGCGGTCACGTGACCGGATCCAAGATGGCGACCGGAAGTGGATCCAAGATGGCCGCCGGAAATGGAAGCAGTGGTACCAACCCCCCGTGGGAAATTTCCCTCCCAAAATTTCCCTCCAAATTCCCAAATTTCCCTCACATTTCCCACATCATACTATATAAAATGTACTTTTAAACTTCCATTATTTCCGTCGGCTACCTTCGTACGCTCTTAGCCTATGATGCACGCGTCGTCTGCTGGTCCGGCGCGCATGCGCGTTGTTACTCTACTCATTTATACACTATAACAAACGTAATATTTCATATATACACTATAACAAATGCATTATGGCTAACGCGATCACAGCGCACCTAGCGGCAACACCGACCCAACCGCAGCGCCCCTGGTGGCAATACCGACCCAACCGCAACGCCCCTAGCAGCAATACCGATCGATCACAGCGCACCTAGCGACCACACTGGTGCGTGGGTGGTGCATGCGCAGGGACTTGCTACTCTGTGGCAATATACACTATAACAAATGTATTTCTTCATACATACACTATAACAAATGTCGATTGCTCTCTGTGCAAATGCGCACCTGGTAGCAATACTAAGCGCATGCTTTCGGAAACATAGCGCCTTCGGAAGGGAAGTCCCCCCCCCTCTTCTCAAATTTCCCCGAAATTCCTTCGTTATACTATATAAAATACACTCTTAACCTTTTCCCCGTTATACTATATAAAATGCGTTCGTGTACTTCCGACGACTACCTTCGTACGCTCTTCACCCCTCGGCTACAGGTCTGGCGCGCATGCGCACCCATATGCTACGCTCTGATTGGATAGTCCCTTCTTCTCATTTTGAAAAACAGTACTACACAGGATGACGTAATCGGAGTTTCAAGTCTGGACAGGCGCGTGACCCAAATACTACGTTCTGATTGGTTGCCCCCTCCCCCTCCCCCCTCAATCCCTATATAAACGACCAACACATTCAATCCGTCTCACTTCTGCTCTTGCGCTCGTACTGATCAGACGTGTCTTCACTTTGCTCCTACTCACGTAATTCTTGTAATTTTGGACGCTGTTCTCTGTACGGTATTTCAAAGTAATAATCAATATTTACCACTCTTTGTTTTTCTTCCGATTTAATTTTGTTTAAAAGATGGAATCCTTTTCCATATACGACAACCTCGTCACCATTTCCCGTAGGTTCGATACATCCGATCCTGATATCCTTACCGTTCTAACGGAACATAAAAACAAAATTATGTCTGAAATAAATAACCACCTAAACAGGCTCGGGGGAGTTAAATGGTATATCGCAGTCCAGATTAAATTTTCCAAAACAATAAACAACGAAGAAATCACAACAACACCCTTCTTTCACGGCAAAACCCGTCCTTTGCTACCTTCTGATTCTCTCGATATTCAGTATTCCGAGGCTACAGACAAAATTTTAGAAAGCGTGGCTAAGTGGGTAAGTCAAGGTAGTGGGTGGGTAATAGAAAACGTTTTACGCCTAGATCTGTTCATTGTTAAATATCAACCTTTGTACGCCTCTTCTTATATACCCACTCCAAAAAAAATTGCCAATCCCAAACAAGGAATTATAAATATTAAGAACGACGATCAAAAATGTTTCCTGTACTCTGTACTTACCCATTTGTACCCGGACCGACATAGGCGAATAAGCTATTACAAAAAACTCGAAAACAAATTAAACATGTCCGGAATTGAGTATCCTGTCAAAATTTCCGATCTTGATAAATTTGAAAAATTGAACCCCGCTTTATCTGTAAATGTATTTGGATTTGAAAAAGACGAAATTTATCCCCTAAGAATAACAAAAGAAAAATTTAGAGTTCATCACATCAACTTGTTACTTTTGACTACTGACATGACCACTCACTACTGCTTAATTACTAACTTGTCCCGACTTTTAGCTCACTTAACTAAACACGCAAATGCATCATACTACTGTGACTACTGTCTACATAGATTTTCTTCCCAACTACGACTCACTAACCACTTACCTTTGTGTTCACCTCACGGAACACAAAAAACTAGACTACCGACCGACGACGAAAAATACATGCATTTCAAAAACTATACACTTACACACAAAGTCCCATTTACCATTTACTGTGACTTTGAGTCCTTTGTTGTACCTATCCCTACTACACTCAATAATCCATCTACTTCACATACTACCAACACTGCCCATCACGTACCTTCTGGCTTTTGCTACGTAATTATTGACAGTGACGGTAAACCCATAAAGCAACCTAAAGTCTATAGCGGCCCCGACGTTGTAGATACGTTTCTAAATTGTTTGATTGCAGAGTCTGAGGAACTCTTACCCATTATCAAAAAGAATATTCCGATTAAAATGTCTCCACAAGACAAAATCATTTTCCAAAACGCTACCACCTGTCATCTTTGTCAAAAACCTTTGGACGAAGACAAAGTAGCTAATCATAATCATTTAACGGGTGAGTTCTTGGGACCCGCCCACAATTCATGCAATCTAAATTATAAAGTCCCCGACCACATCCCAGTCTTTTTCCATAACCTCAGAGGTTATGACTGCCATCATCTTATTCAAGGACTCAGCAAATTCAAAAAAGAAAAACTGTCATGTATCGCTACTACTAGCGAACGGTACATTTCAGTCACCCTTGAATCTTTAAGATTTTTGGATTCGCTTCAATTCTTAAACGCTTCTTTGGACACACTCGTGTCCAACCTAGTTACTGACGGGGCTTCCAAATTCCAAATTTTAGGGCAGTGTATGACCAATACTGAACTACTTCTACGCAAAGGTGTCTTTCCTTATTCGTACATTACAGACGTGACTAAATTCAATGATACTGAACTTCCTCCCAAGGAGGCGTTCTTCAATGACCTGACCCAAACACATATATCCCACGATGACTATACCCATGCGCAACTTGTTTGGGATACTTTTGACATGACTTCAATGAAAGAGTACCACGATCTCTACCTACTTACAGACGTGTTGTTATTGGCTGATGTTTTTGAAAACTTTAGAACTACCAGTATGACTTACTATGGTATTGACCCCTGTAACGTCTACTCTGCCCCCGGACTTGCATGGAATTCCATGCTAAAAATGACAGACGTAAAACTCGAACTACTCACAGATATTGACCAACACCTCTTCGTTGAGTCTGGGATCCGGGGCGGTGTCTCCATGATACCCAACCAGTACGCCCAGGCCAACAACCCTTACTTACCCAACTTTGACAAGACAAAACCAACTAATTACCTACTTTATCTAGATTGTAACAATTTGTACGGGACCAGTATGTCCGATAGACTCCCAGAGTCTAGATTTAACTGGACTGACCCTCGAAACATTGACTTTACAAAAGTACCCGACAACTCTGACACTGGTTACATTCTAGAAGTTGACTTACACTACCCTGACCATTTACATGACTTACATTCTGACTTCCCACTGGCCCCAGAAAGAAAAGTAGTGACAGACGATATGCTTTCCCCACACTGTAAGGACCTACTTGACGAACTGAACTATAAACCTACCAAGACCGAAAAACTACTAACTACTCTATGTGACAAAACAAAATACGTTGTAAACTACAGGACTCTAAAACTTTACCTACAATTAGGACTTGTACTGACCAGAATCCACAGAGTTCTTAGTTTTAAACAGTCCGCCTGGCTAGCCTTATTTATTAACTTCAATACCGAAAAAAGAAAACAGTCTAAAAATAACTTTGAAAAAGATTTTTTTAAGTTAATGAACAACGCTACCTACCTATGGTAAATCTTTGGAAAATGTTAGGTCTCGTATTGATTTTAAACTTGTAAATAATGAGAAACAATTGGTTAAATGGTCAGCTAGTCCTAGACTCAAGACTTTCTTTGCTTACAATAAAGATATCGCGGGATTGGCTTTAAAAAAACAAACAATTTTCCTAAACAGACCCATTTATGTTGGATTTACAGTATTGGAAATTTCAAAATCAATAATGTACAACTTTCACTACAACTGGGCAATTGCAAAGTATGGGAAAAACATAAAACTTTGTATGACTGACACAGACTCACTATTCTACAACGTATATACTCCCGACGTTTACACAGATATGAAAAACGAATTACACCTTTTCGATACGTCTGACTATCCACCTAACCACCCATGTTATAGTAATTTAAATAAAAAAGCGTTAGGAAAATTTAAAGACGAACTAAATTCAAAACCTGCTAAAGAAATAATTGGCTTGAGAGCGAAATGCTACTCTATTCTAAATTCAGATCTAGAGGAAAAGAAGGTGGCTAAAGGCGTCCCCCGAGTAGCGATAAAAACACAATTGAAACATGAAATGTACGAAGACTGTTTGCTAAATCATTTGACAAAAACAACATCCGCTCTAAACATCCGTAGTGAAAAACACAACATATACACTCAACACATCTCCAAACTATCACTTTCCCCATTTGACGACAAACGCTACATTTTGGAAAACGGCATTGATACACTAGCATACGGACACCATTTAATTAGTAAAAAACGAGCTTTAGAACACGATCATGACTACATTAACAAAAAACCAAAACTCACCCATAACTCAAACATAAACTTTGAAACAGAAAAACAATAATATATACACTTCAAACATAAAAATTAATAAAAAAACAACTAAAATTGCATACTGTCAGAACGTCTTTCCAGAACCGTTAACCCTTACCTCCTTCCTTTCCCGCATCCTGTTCTTATTGTGTCACTTGCATATGACACCAATTCCACTACATCGGAACTTTGTTAAACTTTTCTAAAATATTTACCACAACAACACTTTGAAAACATAATATCGTTTACATCACAAAGGTGAAATATCAGCTTGCTTTTTATTGTTAATAATATAAAGATTATATACTTTCAACTACTAAAAAAGCGATGAAATGAGATTGTAACCCATGGTTACTAACATGTCCGTAGAAACCCAATTTACAGCATTGGATGGGCTCGACCCAACCGTAGTGCAATGTAAAAACCTCATACTAGGTGAATCTACTTCTTGATTACGGTAACTCCTACGCCAGGTAAGTAATGTTAAGTTAGTTTGGAGTAAACTCTTTTACCATCAACCTTTAAAAAACAACCCATAAAGTAAATTCGGTTATAATATGAACACTTTTGTGAGCTTACATAACTTCAATTTATTAACAGCTATCTCCAGCTCTGAGTGATAGAATACCGTACCATCGAGGTGAGGACGGCCCAAGTTTAATAAAAAAATGTCCGACTGTTCTCCAAGGCAGCCGTAAAACGTGTAAGACCTGAGACAGTCCTGCAGCTTGGGGCTGGGCTAATCCCCGTAAGACCTTAAGTCGCAGTCCGGGCCCTCGTAAGGTACATGTATGATTGAATGGCTGGATAGTATCCATAGGTGAGGGAGAGAGGCTTACAAACAAGAAAAATACAAAAACCTACTGTAAAAAAACAGAATCAAAAAATAATAAAAACAAATTTATAAATAAAAACCCCTTTGTAAGTCTGTACGTCACATTGAAAGGCTTCTCTAAGTAAAGTGATGTCTTTACTTACTGAGGGACCCAAAAAATACAAAAAAATAAATAAAAAAATTATAAAAAAACAATAACTAAATAATACTGAGAGGTAGCATTTTGTTGGTTGGCAACCACCGTAGTGAGCGAGGTTGGGGCTCATTACACTAAAATACCCATGGGGGATACCAGTCCTCTATCGGGCGCGTCCCATGGGAATTGGGCAATGCCCTTCAGTTTTGCCTTCAGCTTACTTGAGGGTAGTGAGGAATTAAATACTCACCGTGAAAAAAAACTGGTTAAATCAAAAACATTAATAAAATCTGTGAGAAAGACCATGGTATAGTACAAAATCAGGAAGTGATCTTAGTGAGATATAGTAAAACTTTCTATAAAAAGAGTAAATTCCATCCAAAAGTAAGAAAAAAATTAAAGATACATACAAATTTCAGAAAAAGAGTAATTTTACATAAAAAATGTGTTGAACGATTTTTCAAATCAAAGAAGAACTACCAACATAGTACTCTCTAAACCCCTTAAAATTTAGTTAAAATGTCAATAAATAGGGTTATTTGTGTACAAAATATGTTATAATTCCCTAAAAGCATTACAATTCAGTGTCATAACAATGATATTTGTTCTAAACATTAAAAAACCTTTAAAATTATCTAATAGACTCTTTATAAACTTAGTTTGTGCTCAAAACAACACACAAAAGACTAAACACAAACTCTACATATAAGACTCTTGGTTGGCCACCCACCTACTCAACATACAACAACTCTGATAGATCATCCACCTAACCATTACATAAAACCTTTGATAGACCACCAACACACATGAACAACCTACCTACGTAACATCCAACACTCTTGACTTACCGCCCACCTACTCAACATACAACACCTCTGATAGATAATCCACCTAACCACTACATAAAACCTATGATTGACACTCAACATTCATGGATGACCACCTACCATACATACGTACCACACACCATAAAACCATGACTTAGCAGTCCACCCGCCTACTCAAAACACAACACCTCTGATAGATAATCCACCTAACCACTACATAAAACCTAAGATTGACACTCAACATTCATGGATGACCACCTACCATACATACGTACCACACACCATAAAACCATGACTTAACAGTCCACACGCCTACTCAAAACACAACACCTCTGATAGATAATCCACCTAACCACTACATAAAACCTTTGATTGACACTCAACATTCATGGATGATATACCTACCAAACATACGAATTGACCACATTACCAAAGCATATGAAGGACCACCTACCATACATACATACCACACACTATCAAATCATGACTTAACAGTCCACCCACCTACCTCTGCACACACAATTCCTTAGGACACACCCTACACCCACCACTCATCCTACAGACAAAACCCCTTGAGAACTACCCATCCACCATAAAAACACTATTGCTTCATATTATCATGTTTTAAAATAACATTATTACACTGTAAGATAGGTTTAATATAGCTAAAGACCTAAAGTGTTACCTAACATTCTGTTTTATATGAGAGCCGTTGGTGGAAAACATCCAAACTAAACATAGAAAATAAGAATCAGCTAGTATTTTCATAGAAATTCTCCTATACAACTAAAAAATATGAGAAAAAGTTAGGTTTAAAAACAATGAACATAGAAAAACTTAGGTTAAAAAAATTAACATAGAAAAGGTTAGGTTAAAAAAATTAACATAGAAAAGGTTAGGTTAAAAAAATTAACACAGAAAAAGTTAGGTTTAAAAAAATGAACACAGAAAAAGTTAGGTTAGCAAACATCCGAAAAGTTCAGTTAAAATTTTTGACTTTTGTTAATTTTAACAACTTTTCGGAAAAGTAAGGATAGCAATCAACCTTTCGGTTGTTTGCTAGACTGACTTTTCTGATGTTTGCTAACCTAACTTTTTCTGTGTTTATTTTTTTAAACCTAACTTTTTCTGTGTTAATTTTTTTAACCTAACCTTTTCTATGTTAATTTTGTAACCTAACCTTTTCTATGTTAATTTTTTTAACCTAACTTTTTCTATGTTCATTGTTTTTAAACCTAACTTTTTCTCATATTTTTTAGTTGTATAGGAGAATTTCTATGAAACTACTAGCTGATTCTTATTTTCTATGTTTAGTTTGGATGTTTTCCACCAACGGCTCTCATATAAAACAGAATTTTAGGTAACACTTTAGGTCTTTAGCTATATTTAACCTATCTTACAGTGTAATAATGTTATTTTAAAACATGATAATATGAAGCAATAGTGTTTTTATGGTGGATGGGTAGTTCTCAAGGGGTTTTGTCTGTAGGATGAGTGGTGGGTGTAGGGTGTGTCCAAAGGAATTGTGTGTGCAGAGGTAGGTGGGTGGACTGTTAAGTCATGATTTGATAGTGTGTGGTACGTATGTATGGTAGGTGGTCCTTCATATGCTTTGGTAATGTGGTCAATTCGTATGTTTGGTAGGTATATCATCCATGAATGTTGAGTGTCAATCAAAGGTTTTATGTAGTGGTTAGGTGGATTATCTATCAGAGGTGTTGTGTTTTGAGTAGGCGTGTGGACTGTTAAGTCATGGTTTTATGGTGTGTGGTACGTATGTATGGTAGGTGGTCATCTATGAATGTTGAGTGTCAATCATAGGTTTTATGTAGTGGTTAGGTGGATTATCTATCAGAGGTGTTGTGTTTTGAGTAGGCGGGTGGACTGTTAGGTCATGGTTTTATGGTGTGTGGTACGTATGTATGGTAGGTGGTCATCCATGAATGTTGAGTGTCAATCATAGGTTTTATGTAGTGGTTAGGTGGATTATCTATCAGAGGTGTTGTATGTTGAGTAGGTGGGCGGTAAGTCAAGAGTGTTGGATGTTACGTAGGTAGGTTGTTCATGTGTGTTGGTGGTCTATCAAAGGTTTTATGTAATGGTTAGGTGGATGATCTATCAGAGTTGTTGTATGTTGAGTAGGTGGGTGGCCAACCAAGAGTCTTATATGTAGAGTTTGTGTTTAGTCTTTTGTGTGTTGTTTTGAGCACAAACTAAGTTTATAAAGAGTCTATTAGATAATTTTAAAGGTTTTTTAATGTTTAGAACAAATATCATTGTTATGACACTGAATTTTAATGCTTTTAGGGAATTATAACATATTTTGTACACAAATAACCCTATTTATTGACATTTTAACTAAATTTTAAGGGGTTTAGAGAGTACTATGTTGGTAGTTCTTCCTTGATTTGAAAAATTGTTCAACACATTTTTTATCTAAAATGACTCTTTTTCTGAAATTTGTATGTATCTTTGATTTTTTTCTTACTTTTGGATGGAATTTACTCTTTTTATAGAAAGTTTTACTATATCTCACTAAGATCTCTTCCTGATTTTGTACTATACCATGGTCTTTCTCGCAGATTTTATTAATGTTTTTGATTTAACCAGTTTTTTTTCACGGTGAGTATTTAATTCTTCACTACCCTCAAGTAAGCTGAAGGCAAAACTGAAGGGCATTGCCCAATTCCCATGGGACGCGCCCGATAGAGGACTGGTATCCCCCATGGGTATTTTAGTGTAATGAGCCCCAACCTCGCTCACTACGGTGGTAGCCAACCAACAAAATGCTACCTCTCAGTATTATTTAGTTATTGTTTTTTTATAATTTTTTTATTTATTTTTTTGTATTTTTTGGGTCCCTCAGTAAGTAAAGACATCACTTTACTTAGAGAAGCCTTTCAATGTGACGTACAGACTTACAAAGGGGTTTTTATTTATAAATTTGTTTTTATTATTTTTTGATTCTGTTTTTTTACAGTAGGTTTTTGTATTTTTTCTTGTTTGTAAGCCTCTCTCCCTCACCTATGGATACTATCCAGCCATTCAATCATACATGTACCTTAAGAGGGCCCGGACTGCGACTTGAGGTCTTACGGGGATTAGCCCAGCCCCAAGCTGCAGGACTGTCTCAGGTCTTACACGTTTTACGGCTGCCTTGGAGAACAGTCGGACATTTTTTTATTAAACTTGGGCCGTCCTCACCTCGATGGTACGGTATTCTATCACTCAGAGCTGGAGATAGCTGTTAATAAATTGAAGTTATGTAAGCTCACAAAAGTGTTCATATTATAACCGAATTTACTTTATGGGTTGTTTTTTAAAGGTTGATGGTAAAAGAGTTTACTCCAAACTAACTTAACATTACTTACCTGGCGTAGGAGTTACCGTAATCAAGAAGTAGATTCACCTAGTATGAGGTTTTTACATTGCACTACGGTTGGGTCGAGCCCATCCAATGCTGTAAATTGGGTTTCTACGGACATGTTAGTAACCATGGGTTACAATCTCATTTCATCGCTTTTTTAGTAGTTGAAAGTATATAATCTTTATATTATTAACAATAAAAAGCAAGCTGATATTTCACCTTTGTGATGTAAACGATATTATGTTTTCAAAGTGTTGTTGTGGTAAATATTTTAGAAAAGTTTAACAAAGTTCCGATGTAGTGGAATTGGTGTCATATGCAAGTGACACAATAAGAACAGGATGCGGGAAAGGAAGGAGGTAAGGGTTAACGGTTCTGGAAAGACGTTCTGACAGTATGCAATTTTAGTTGTTTTTTTATTAATTTTTATGTTTGAAGTGTATATATTATTGTTTTTCTGTTTCAAAGTTTATGTTTGAGTTATGGGTGAGTTTTGGTTTTTTGTTAATGTAGTCATGATCGTGTTCTAAAGCTCGTTTTTTACTAATTAAATGGTGTCCGTATGCTAGTGTATCAATGCCGTTTTCCAAAATGTAGCGTTTGTCGTCAAATGGGGAAAGTGATAGTTTGGAGATGTGTTGAGTGTATATGTTGTGTTTTTCACTACGGATGTTTAGAGCGGATGTTGTTTTTGTCAAATGATTTAGCAAACAGTCTTCGTACATTTCATGTTTCAATTGTGTTTTTATCGCTACTCGGGGGACGCCTTTAGCCACCTTCTTTTCCTCTAGATCTGAATTTAGAATAGAGTAGCATTTCGCTCTCAAGCCAATTATTTCTTTAGCAGGTTTTGAATTTAGTTCGTCTTTAAATTTTCCTAACGCTTTTTTATTTAAATTACTATAACATGGGTGGTTAGGTGGATAGTCAGACGTATCGAAAAGGTGTAATTCGTTTTTCATATCTGTGTAAACGTCGGGAGTATATACGTTGTAGAATAGTGAGTCTGTGTCAGTCATACAAAGTTTTATGTTTTTCCCATACTTTGCAATTGCCCAGTTGTAGTGAAAGTTGTACATTATTGATTTTGAAATTTCCAATACTGTAAATCCAACATAAATGGGTCTGTTTAGGAAAATTGTTTGTTTTTTTAAAGCCAATCCCGCGATATCTTTATTGTAAGCAAAGAAAGTCTTGAGTCTAGGACTAGCTGACCATTTAACCAATTGTTTCTCATTATTTACAAGTTTAAAATCAATACGAGACCTAACATTTTCCAAAGATTTACCATAGGTAGGTAGCGTTGTTCATTAACTTAAAAAAATCTTTTTCAAAGTTATTTTTAGACTGTTTTCTTTTTTCGGTATTGAAGTTAATAAATGGGGCTAGCCAGGCGGACTGTTTAAAACTAAGAACTCTGTGGATTCTGGTCAGTACAAGTCCTAATTGTAGGTAAAGTTTTAGAGTCCTGTAGTTTACAACGTATTTTGTTTTGTCACATAGAGTAGTTAGTAGTTTTTCGGTCTTAGTAGGTTTATAGTTCAGTTCGTCAAGTAGGTCCTTACAGTGTGGGGAAAGCATATCGTCTGTCACTACTTTTCTTTCTGGGGCCAGTGGGAAGTCGGAATGTAAGTCATGTAAATGGTCAGGGTAGTGTAAGTCAACTTCTAAAATGTAACCAGTGTCAGAGTTGTCGGGTACTTTTGTAAAGTCAATGTTTCGAGGGTCAGTCCAGTTAAATCCAGACTCTGGGAGTCTATCGGACATGCTGGTTCCGTACAAATTGTTACAATCTAGATAAAGTAGGTAATTAGTTGGTTTTGTCTTGTCAAAGTTGGGTAAGTAAGGGTTGTTGGCCTGGGCGTACCGGTTGGGTATCATGGAGACACCGCCCCGGATCCCAGACTCAACGAAGAGGTGTTGGTCAATATCTGTGAGTAGTTCGAGTTTTACGTCTGTCATTTTTAGCATGGAATTCCATGCAAGTCCGGGGGCAGAGTAGACGTTACAGGGGTCAATACCATAGTAAGTCATACTGGTAGTTCTAAAGTTTTCAAAACCATCAGCCAATAACAACACGTCTGTAAGTAGGTAGAGATCGTGGTACTCTTTCATTGAAGTCATGTCAAAAGTATCCCAAACAAGTTGCGCATGGGTATAGTCATCGTGGGATATATGTGTTTGGGTCAGGTCATTGAAGAACGCCTCCTTGGGAGGAAGTTCAGTATCATTGAATTTAGTCACGTCTGTAATGTACGAATAAGGAAAGACACCTTTGCGTAGAAGTAGTTCAGTATTGGTCATACACTGCCCTAAAATTTGGAATTTGGAAGCCCCGTCAGTAACTAGGTTGGACACGAGTGTGTCCAAAGAAGCGTTTAAGAATTGAAGCGAGTCCAAAAATCTTAAAGATTCAAGGGTGACTGAAATGTACCGTTCGCTAGTAGTAGCGATACATGACAGTTTTTCTTTTTTGAATTTGCCGAGTCCTTGAATAAGATGATGGCAGTCATAACCTCTGAGGTTATGGAAAAAGACTGGGATGTGGTCGGGGACTTTATAATTTAGATTGCATGAATTGTGGGCGGGTCCCAAGAACTCACCCGTTAAATGATTATGATTAGCTACTTTGTCTTCGTCCAAAGGTTTTTGACAAAGATGACAGGTGGTAGCGTTTTGGAAAATGATTTTGTCTTGTGGAGACATTTTAATCGGAATATTCTTTTTGATAATGGGTAAGAGTTCCTCAGACTCTGCAATCAAACAATTTAGAAACGTATCTACAACGTCGGGGCCGCTATAGACTTTAGGTTGCTTTATGGGTTTACCGTCACTGTCAATAATTACGTAGCAAAAGCCAGAAGGTACGTGATGGGCAGTGTTGGTAGTATGTGAAGTAGATGGATTATTGAGTGTAGTAGGGATAGGTACAACAAAGGACTCAAAGTCACAGTAAATGGTAAATGGGACTTTGTGTGTAAGTGTATAGTTTTTGAAATGCATGTATTTTTCGTCGTCGGTCGGTAGTCTAGTTTTTTGTGTTCCGTGAGGTGAACACAAAGGTAAGTGGTTAGTGAGTCGTAGTTGGGAAGAAAATCTATGTAGACAGTAGTCACAGTAGTATGATGCATTTGCGTGTTTAGTTAAGTGAGCTAAAAGTCGGGACAAGTTAGTAATTAAGCAGTAGTGAGTGGTCGTGTCAGTAGTCAAAAGTAACAAGTTGATGTGATGAACTCTAAATTTTTCTTTTGTTATTCTTAGGGGATAAATTTCGTCTTTTTCAAATCCAAATACATTTACAGATAAAGCGGGGTTCAATTTTTCAAATTTATCAAGATCGGAAATTTTGACAGGATACTCAATTCCGGACATGTTTAATTTGTTTTCGAGTTTTTTGTAATAGCTTATTCGCCTGTGTCGGTCTGGGTACAAATGGGTAAGTACAGAGTACAGGAAACATTTTTGATCGTCGTTCTTAATATTTATAATTCCTTGTTTGGGATTGGCATTTTTTTTTGGAGTGGGTATATAAGAAGAGGCGTACAAAGGTTGATATTTAACAATGAACAGATCTAGGCGTAAAACGTTTTCTATTACCCACCCACTACCTTGACTTACCCACTTAGCCACGCTTTCTAAAATTTTGTCTGTAGCCTCGGAATACTGAATATCGAGAGAATCAGAAGGTAGCAAAGGACGGGTTTTGCCGTGAAAGAAGGGTGTTGTTGTGATTTCTTCGTTGTTTATTGTTTTGGAAAATTTAATCTGGACTGCGATATACCATTTAACTCCCCCGAGCCTGTTTAGGTGGTTATTTATTTCAGACATAATTTTGTTTTTATGTTCCGTTAGAACGGTAAGGAGATCAGGATCGGATGTATCAAACCTACGAGAAATGGTGACGAGGTTGTCGTATATGGAAAAGGATTCCATCTTTTAAACAAAATTAAATCGGAAGAAAAACAAAGGGTGGTAAATATTGATTATTACTTTGAAATACCGTACAGAGAACAGCGTCCAAAATTACAAGAATTACGTGAGTAGGAGCAAAGTGAAGACACGTCTGATCAGTACGAGTGCAAGAGCAGAAGTGAGACGGATTGAATGTGTTGGTCGTTTATATAGGGATTGAGGGGGGAGGGGGAGGGGGCAACCAATCAGAACGTAGTATTTGGGTCACGTGCCTGTCCAGACTTGAAACTCCGATTACGTCATCCTGTGTAGTACTGTTTTTCAAAATGAGAAGAAGGGACTATCCAATCAGAGCGTAGCATATGGGTGCGCATGCGCGCCAGACCTGTAGCCGAGGGGTGAAGAGCGTACGAAGGTAGTCGTCGGAAGTACACGAACGCATTTTATATAGTATAACGGGGAAAAGGTTAAGAGTGTATTTTATATAGTATAACGAAGGAATTTGGGGGAAATTTGAGAAGAGGGGGGGGGGACTTCCCTTCCGAAGGCGCCATGTTTCCGAAAGCATGCGCTTAGTATTGCTACCAGGTGCGCATTTGCACAGAGAGCAATCGACATTTGTTATAGTGTATGTATGAAGAAATACATTTGTTATAGTGTATATTGCCACAGAGTAGCAAGTCCCTGCGCATGCACCACCCACGCACCAGTGTGGTCGCTAGGTGCGCTGTGATCGATCGGTATTGCTGCTAGGGGCGTTGCGGTTGGGTCGGTATTGCCACCAGGGGCGCTGCGGTCGGGTTGGCGTTGCCACCAGGGGCGCTGCGGTTGGGTCGGTGTTGCCGCTAGGTGCGCTGTGATCGCGTCAGCCATAATGCATTTGTTATAGTGTATATATGAAATATTACGTTTGTTATAGTGTATATATGAGTAGAGTAACAACGCGCATGCCCGCCGGACCAGCAGACTACGCGTGCATCATAGGCTAAGAGCGTACGAAGGTAGCCGACGGAAATAATGGAAGTTTAAAAGTACATTTTATATAGTATGATGCGGGAAATGTGAGGGAAATTTGGGAATTTGGAGGGAAATTTTATGAGGTAAAATTCCCACGGGGGTTGGTACCACTGCTACCGTTTCCGGCGGCAATCTTTGATCCACTTCCGGTCGCCATCTTGGATCCGGTCACGTGACCGCTCTCGGCCAATCAGAGGCCAGAAAAGTGGGTCTAATTCGCCCACCAATTCACTACTACTGGGTCTAGAACCATCACATATACACTAGTGTTATTGTTTCTGATGCTAGTGGATGAAGTTAGAATAAGGTGTGTGCGTTTGGTACATAAATATTATATTCAATATGTTAAGCTAAAGTTATTTTTATCGATTTTGTCTCTAAGTTATGTTATTGGGTGAATTGTTGTTGTTTCTGATGCTAGTGTGTAAGGGTAGAATAGGGTGTGTGCGTTTGGTAGATTAAATGTTATGTACAATAATATGATAAGCTAAAGTTATTTTTATCGATTTTTTCGTTAAAAGTTATGTAGAAATTGTTATTAAATGATATGTTTAATTGCTAGTTATTATTAAGTATGTATATATATGTAGTTGGTAATATGTTATCATCTAAAGGATACAGCTTTAGAAATTTTAATTTGTGACTAACCAGTTTAAATGCTTAGACTACGAAATGAACACTCAACAATATTGTACACATTTTAATACAATTATATTATTACGTTGGGCTATGTTGTAAAATATATTTTTTAAGTTTTCTTATCTTTACATTTACCAATTTGCTGACTATTGTCTTGTTACTTTTGCAGAAATATGAGTCTTGTTAACAAACTTTCCGGCCTTGCAGAGCAAAATTACACCGAACGAATCGAGGCGAGACATCTAAAGAAGGATCATCCTTATACAATATTGTCGGCTAGAAGGTTGACTACAAGGTACGGACCTTCTATTATGGTGGGAATTGAAACACCCGAGGGGGAGAGAGTCTTGTTTCTCCATAAACGGTTCAATGAGAACCTTACAGATGATGACGTCCAACAGTTGAATGAGGAGAGAACATTCAATTTGAAGTATGTTGGTATGAAGGGCAATAGCCCGAGTATTGTTATATCGAAAGCCTAAATCTATGTATTCTTAAATAATACTATTGTTGTACTTACCCGCTGTGTTGGGTGGAACCTGATCCTCCTCTTCATCCCAGACCATCAGACTGTCAGCTATTGTCCTCAACTGACGTAACAGTCTTTGGGTTTGGTAGTTGGATCGAGGCGCGAACTTGACAACGATCTCTGCCATGACTGCAGTTTAGCTTTAGAAGTGCACTTATTTATACATCATGTACTATAATTATCCAACAGTAATTGTTGATCTTGACGTTTTGTTACATAACAGGCAGGATCAACTACCGATCAGTAAAACAAAGTCAGCTGTCGACCTTAACATTTACTCGCAATGTCGTTTTTAAAAACCCACCTCAGCCCAACCTGGCGCGAGGAAATGTCAAGTGCAAGGTCTCGACGTCGCCTGCCCGACATCGGACCTACCTTGCACCAGGAAATGTCAAGTGCAAGGCCTCGACGTCGCCTGCTCCACCATGGACCTCGCCCACCGGCCGGTCTACACACACAGCCTACATACCGTCTATTTTGCCGTAAAAATTTTATCCTTCGATTTGCCAAATCGAAGGATTTATACCCTACGGACGGTGACACCGTCCGCTTTGTTCAGTTGACCGTTCACGTAGGGGTAGCTTTCACATGGATAATAGAATAATTCCTGTTGTAATATAGCGATACGGACCTCATCGTTGGCATTGAATGTGGTCGAGGTGAATGGTGCGTGTATACGATTCTTGTACTCCACAATGCGATCGTCGAATTTAGGTTTTGACTGTACGGCTAACATAGATGATCGAATGGCTGTGGCTATGTTGTTATTCTAATACACCACACTTAATAGTAGTTATTTTGTGGGTGTAATAGGCTCACTTTTCTGGCCTCTGATTGGTCGAGAGCGGTCACGTGACCGAATCCAAGATGGCGAACGGAAGTGGATCCAAGATGGCCGCCGGAAAGGGAAGCAGTGGTACCAACCCCCCGTGGGAATTTTCCCTCGCAAAATTTCCCTCCAAATTCCCAAATTTCCCTCACATTTCCCACTCATACTATATAAAATGCACTTTTTTCAAGATGGCGGCATTTTCCTTGTTATACTATATAAAATACACGCCTAACCTTTTCCCCATTATACTATATAAAATGTAAAAAGATGGCGGCCTTTTAAATATGTACTATAATAAATGCACTTTTAAACTTCGATTATTACCGTCAGCTACTTTCGTACGCTCTTCGCCTACGATGCACACGTCGGCTGCTGGTCCGGCGCGCATGCGCGTTGTTACTCTACTCATATATACACTATAACAAACGTAATATTTCATATATACACTATAACAAATGCATTATGGCTGACGCAATCACAGCGCACCTAGCGGCAATACCGATTGACCGCAGCGCACCTGGTGGCAATGCCGTGCTTTCGACCCGATCGCAGCGCCCAAAGCAGCAATACCGTGCTCTCGACCCGATCGTAGCGCACCTAGCGACCACACCGGTGCGCGGGTGGTGCATGCGCAGGGACTTACTACTCTGTGGCAATATTCACCATAACAAACGCAATATTTCATATATACACTACAATAAATGTCACAGCACACCTGGTGGCAATACTAAGCGCATCCTTTCGGAAACATGGCGCCTTCAAATCAAATCAAATAGTTTATTTCCATTGATCAATATTTACATTGAAATATGAATTGTCAACATATATATATTAGTTATATATACAGGTTATAAGCAACTTGTTGTAATTTTAGCATACTTTAGATTTATGTAACACTATTAACTGGGAAACAAGCTTGTCTGAAATAATAGTAGTTAGTTATTATAATATTATTAGGCTAGGGTCATGTTCAAAAAATTCTTGACTACAATGAAAAGGATTATCAATTAGCAATTTATACAAACTATTTTTTAATTGAGCATAAGGAATGGTCTGAGCTGACTGAGGAAGTTTATTGAAAAATTTAATTCCATTGACTTTGTAAGAATTTGAAGTTTTAGAAAGCCTATGCTTTGGAATGTCAATCATATTGTTGTAACGGGTATTGTGACTATGGATGTCTTGTCTAATATCTAAACTGTTCAATCTAGCTTTAGTGTAGAGTAATACTTGGAATATGTACAGGTTATAAACAGTGAGAATTTTTAATTTTTTGAAAAGAGGTCGAGAGGGATCTAAGGGACCAGCTCTACACAAGGTTCTAATAACCTTTTTTTGTAGTAATAAAATGTCATGTACATGACAAGAGTGGCCCCATATTAACAATTCATAAGAAATGTGTGATTGAAAAAAAACTAAAATACACTGTTCTTAAATAATTATCAGGCAAAATGTTTCTAAGTTTCCAAATCAAATAATTTACACGACTTATTTTTTTACAAATTGTATCAGTGTGTGTTTGCCAATTCAACTTATTGTCTAAATGAAAACCTAGTAATTTAACAGAATTAGCATCTTCATTTTTTGATAGGCTTAAAATAATTTTCTGTGTCTTTTCTCTGTTGCAGTGTAGTCTGTTGGATGAAAACCAATCAATAGCTCTATTATGTGAATCTATCATTAATGTATTAAGAACTTCTAAGTTTTTGTGTGAAGCCAGTAGAGTTACATCATCTGCATAAATAATAGATTGGGTGTTAAGGCATAATGGCAGATCATTTATCATGACTGTGAATAAGAAAGGCCCCAGGACAGAGCCCTGTGGAACCCCCAGACCAACACTTAATACTTTTGAATTTTGCCCTCTTACAGAAACATACTGCTTTCTACCAATCAAGTAGGATTTGACTATGTTAATTGATTCCCCGTCCACTCCATAAAACTTGAGTTTGTCCAAAAGTATGTCGTAGAGAACACAATCAAACGCCTTACTTAAGTCACATAGCGCAAGAGAAACAGATTATTTTTCTTCAAATGCTTTAAGGGATGTATCTACTAAATTTATAAGTGCTAATGTTGTTGAATGACCTTCCCTAAAACCAAACTGTTTGCTGTAAATTAAGTTATTTTGAACAAAGTATGAATTTAGTTGTTTGTGCATAACAGATTCGAGTATTTTTTGAAAACACAGGAACAATAGATATTGACCTGTAATTCTGTATTATTTTCTTATCCCCCCTTTTAAAAACTGGAATTATTTTGGATATTTTTAATAAATTTGAGAAATATCCACTTTGTAGACATTGGGTTAGGACAAAAGCAAGTGGTTCACTAATACAATGGATAGTTCTTTTAACGATGTAATTAGAAATCCAATAATGGTCAAGAATATTGGAATTTGAAAATTTAGAAACAAGATCTTTTACCTCTGACCCATTAACTCCCCTCCATTTAAATTCAATGTGTTGTCTTTGACCCAAAAATTGTTGGTGGGGGGGTTCAGATTCTGTATTCGGTGTGTGTACCTTGTCCCAAATTTGTCCAGGGGAATCTATAAAATATGAGTTCAGCTCATTTGGATCAAGTTCAGTGTCATTAGTGTGTGGTGGAGAGGTTTCCTGTGATATGACATTCCAAGCAGCCTTACACTTGTTGGAAGAATTTTCAATATATCTAGCACACGCCTCCTTTTCTGCTGTAACTAATTGTTTTTTGTATCTTTGTTTTAAACCTCTATATGCAGTAAAAGCTGCTTGTGCGTGCATTGAACCATTCTTCGGAAGGGAAGTCCCTGGTGGTAATTCCCCTTCTCAAATTTCCCTCAAATTCCCACATCATCCTATATAAAATGTAAAAAGATGGTATCCTTTCCCTTGTTATACTATATAAAATGCAGTCCTAACTTTTTCAATGTTATGCTATATAAAATGCAAGAAGACGGTGGTCTTTTATATATGTACTATATAAAATGCTTTCGTGTACCTCCGGCGACTGTCGGCTACCTTCGAACGCTCTTCACCCGTCGGCTACTGGTCTGATGCACACCCAAATGCCACGCTCTGATTGGTTACCTCCCTCCCTACTTTACAAGTAATATTTCTCACACATACTGTTAGCCTAATTAGTTAAATTAATTTTGAATTTAATTGTTCTGAATGTTTTATAAAAACACTATGTTCCATGTACTCCCACTCATCTACGGCTTCCTTTACCATACACCGTTACCTACCTATACTTACGTTAAAAATACCTAATCACGGTTGTGTACGTACTTAACACTCAAGGCAACCTGCAATACACATTTTATTTAAAAATTAAGGAGTAAATATTACCTAATACACTGTTAACTTTTTAGTCCTTCAACTACCATCGACTACTACCTTCAGCTACCCCTCTCCCATCTACTTCCGGTTAACTTCGTATGGATACCTTCGTATCAAACACACCCGTCATCCTCTAAACTTAATACGCTAGCTTAATTTAACTCCGTACACTCTTACCCTAGAGCCCTCATGCCTACCCATCTTCGGACTATCCAACCTAAATTACTTTAGTACACGAGGAGGGGG
>JAQJVL010008276.1:0-20425 GCA_035578905.1 Stictocephala bisonia
GTTGTGAGTGGGGTCAGTGGACGGTGAGGTCGTGCCGTGGCGGCAGGGTGCAGGACCAAGGGACATGTATTGGACATGTATTACAATTATTGTATTTGAAAACCAATATGGAACGGTTATGATTCTTTTAAAAGTATACATAAATGTTTACAATCAGGTTTTTGTTGTTATATTTTCATCTATAACTATATAAAAATAATACTCTTATAGTTATAATATAATTGCTTAGTGCTAGACAATAGGTTTTATAAAACACAGATAACAAAAGTAACACATTCAACACACACTATTTCCTGAAGCATGTTGTCATCATTTATATGCGGAAGAGAACACTAAATTTTCATCTGCTCATTTATCTTTATCATTTCTAACACTTTTTAATTTTATCCATTGAGACCTGTTCTGTTCTACTGAAACGTAGCAATTAAATTTAATTTGTGTTTCTATTTAAAAAACTAAACTTTAATAACTCCAAATGCTATCTTCGATTTAAATTAGAAACATTTCTTTTAACATAAATAGTACTTGATAAATAGCCAAGAATCAAGCTGCATTGTTTTAATTAATACAGGATTCTCTCATCTAATAAAAATAATGTAATAATACTTGACAACACTATTACAACTGTACAACAACCACACAAGCAGCCGTTTCAAAGAACTCCCGCTGAGCACACAATGCAATATTACTTGAATGATTCTTATAATAAATAAATAAAAACAGTTTAAAAATCTAAACAAGGAATAAAAATACTATATATTAATTACAGTACACATATAAAACTACTTCTAACGTTCAAGTAATCAGTTTTTGGTTTTTTCTAACACATTTTAATGTGATTCTACTGAGGATGCTACAACACAGAATGCGCGAAACTTCTTTATGGTTTAAGAATGCGAATAATGGTTTATGGTTATGCGAAGAAAATCGCGATAACCAGAGAGAGAACAGGAGAGAGGGAGAGAGAGGAGAGAGAGAGAGGAGAGAGAGAGAGCGATGACGAGAGAGAGAAGAGAGAGAGAGAGAGAGAAGGAGAGAGAGAGAGAGAGAGAGAGAGAGAGAGAGGAGAGAGAGAGAGAGAGAGAGAGAGAGAGAGAGAGAGAGAGAGAGAGATGAGAGAGAGAGAGAGAGAGAGAGAGAGAGAGAGAGAGAGAGAGGAGAGAGAGAGAGAGAGAGAGAGAGAGAGAAGCTTCACCAACTCACCCACCCACCCTTACACGTACAGTGGTATAGATCTACCTACCCACCCTTACACGTACAGTGGTATTGTAATGATCTAAGAATTACCAAGTGGTGTTAAGATCTAAGAATGACTAATCTGCCTACCAATACACGTACGTTCGTATTGACCCCTGTGCCACTCTACAATACATGTACAATGGTAAGACCCATCTACTGATACACCAATCTACGTAGTGTGGTAATGACGTACCCAACCACACATACATGAACAGTGATATGTAAAATCCCACACAACCTTACACCTCGATGGTAAACCCCCTCCCCACCACCCGCATTAATCATTGCAATTCTAAATCGACTTCAATTATCCAGATAAATAATGTAGATGTAATCACAGTAGTTTGTTTAAAATACGGTTTGTATCACATGAATCTCCCACATGGCATCACACTGGTGAAGTAGAGCGGAGTAAGGCAACCAATAATAAACAAACACAAGAAATACTTGTTTTAATGCCAGTAGTTACATTGAAAGCTAGTAAATAGCTTACTTAAATTTACGTTGAAAGCAAGGATGATTCTCATATAAGGTCTATTCCTGTTATATGACCAATGCAGTTATATACCATAGTTTATTTAATAAAGTATCATATTAAATTTTACCCTAGACTATGGTTTTGAAGTGGATAATTTATCGTATAGAAAAATAATAAATTTTACTATATAAAATAAAATATAGGTATTGAACCCATCAAGGGGTGGTTTTTACCATTGTTTAACCTCGATTTGTATAGGTAGTACATTTTTAATATATCTTAATGAAATCTGGTTCTCCAAATGGTTGGTCAATAGCTGACTATAATCCTGCTGTAATATTGAGTTGACTGATATTTACACGTGGTTGGTTTACTGACCACAAATGTGGTGTCCTAACTGACACTGTGGTTATAACACCAAAGTGTAATATTACTCTGATTAGATGATTATTGAATGATACACTTCGTGGTGATACAAGGTACAAGGTCGAATAACACAATATCAAAGGTTACGTGGTCCGTGTTACTGATCGCGGTTATTTATGAAAGGGATAGAGTGGCGTTTCCAAAGACTTCTATGTAGTATTTACTAAATTAAGCCAATTTTATTAATGCTTAATAAACGTGTAATTCAAACTTCGTGTTTAATTTTAAAAGTATTAGAAAACTATACATCATTATACTAACAAATAATAAGAAAACAATTTGTTTTCGATGTTAATAAAAAATTAGATTTGGTCATATAAATAACATAATTTAGAGATTTTTTTTAGTTTGATATATTTTAGTCACATATAAATATTTTGATACCATTCAAAATTACAGTGTACTGAATTTTAGATGCCGACAAATATTCAGAAATTTTTTAATTGATCAACACTAATGACAATTTGATATTCCTCTTATCAACTGCATTGATGTCATCTTAGAATCTTAAATTATAAGAATATATTAACTATACCACATTATAACCACATGCTTCATAATTGTCTCAGAACTAAATCAAAACAATACACCAACTACTACTGACATATAACGTTGACATGGTAGAAGTGGTTTTCTATGGCTAAGTCGCTCTGCACGCCTATGGGATTTCTTGAGAAAATGGGGTAATTTGAATAGATAAGATCTTTAACTTTGAAGAAGTACCTCTTACGAACTATATCTAGAGGAGCTATGTTGCATAGCACTGGAAGCCATGTTAGAGGTCTTGCAATGAGGAAACCTTGATCATCACCCTATTTGGTCGTAATAAACCCTCTTTGTGTACTGTTTAAACCACTAAGGAGCACAATATTCTGCAGTGAAGTAAACCATACAACGCAAGTATTATGCAGAACCTTGTGCGTTAGCTCCCCACAATGATCCAGCAAGTTATTGTAGAATCGTACTTATAGTTTTTAAGTTAGCTGCTGTTTTTGTAGGTGCTTTTAATACTCAGATATTGAACTAAACCGACTTCCAAATACTGTGGCTGCTAATTGTGTTTGATACAAAGAAAAATAAATAAAGAAAAAAAGATTCATTATGTCACTAGCTACCCTATTACTGAGGTGAAAGCAGATCACTTCTGCATTTGTTGGAATGCACTTTAGCTTCAAAGTTCTAAAATAACTATTTAGGGTAGATAGACCAAGTATAATCGTTTTTTTCTGTTTTCTATATGTCTCTTTGTTGGGTTGAGAAATCGATTCATCTGCATATATGAATTTTCTTGACTGTGGTGGGAATGTCGGCCATGAATATATTGAAGAAAAGAAGATGAGGACAGAGCCTTGTGGTGGTCCATGATTCAAGTGCTAAAAGTACTTTCTCTATCAGCCAGGAAAACTTTAGTTGACTTTTTCCTTAGGGGAAATCGAAAAAGTTTAAGTCACTGAATTAAGTTTTAACATCTAGGTACCAATCCATGACTCCAAGTTGTGTCATAGGCTGCTAAAAGATCTACAAATTGCACGAAAGTTTTTCTTTTTCTGTTTCAAACTCATACTCAATGAATATGTAAATAAAGTATTCATTCACTGTAATTTCGACCAGGTCTGAAACCAACTTATTGAACAGAGATGCTGTCATTGAGAATAAGTAATATTCTGTCAGCATAAAGTAGCAAGTGCTTCTTTCTTAACATTCGAACATCTATTCTGAGAGACCGACACATTTCTCGATGCCTACTTTACTGGTTTATTAGCGCTATTGTGAACTTTTTGATCGAGAACTGCTCCTAACTAAAACGTGAAGCATCAGCAGATACTCTGTTCTTTCTATATGTTTATATTAATGATAGAAAAAGAGGTTTGGTTGGTATTTTCTTTATTATTTCACAAATATATTCCTGATTTGATTCCCAAATCAAAATGGAACTTATTAAATTACAATTAATATTTCTGATATATTCAGGGTGGTAATGAAATAATTAATCGTTGTCCAACATTCAAGAAAAATGCACCAAGAACGTCAGCCCAAAATTGTATTCGGTTAGCGATAATATTACGTAAATAATGCCATAGGACCGAGATACCCAACTGGACATTAATT
Organism: Stictocephala bisonia; assembly: GCA_035578905.1. Taxonomy (NCBI): domain Eukaryota; kingdom Metazoa; phylum Arthropoda; class Insecta; order Hemiptera; family Membracidae; genus Stictocephala; species Stictocephala bisonia. Next base: position 4,253 of record JAQJVL010008276.1, read on the forward strand.
TTCCTGAGGTTACAGTAGCATATATGAGAGTTGCTACCAACAGTGACCATAATGATTTTCTGCTCTCCACCATGTACCGGGTCTTGGACCGGTACAGTTTCGTTTTTTTTTTCGTCGTCTGCCAGGCTGCCTGAGATTCGTTTTTGCCCTGCGTTTCGCGTAGTTGGTAGCCGTTGGCCCAGTTCCGTTTCGTTCCGTGTTCCAGCCGCTTCGGTCAGGTTGGCCTGTCTGTTCAGTCTAGATTGTTCTAGAAGAGTTCTACTCGGCCGAACCTCCTTACCATGTTTGGCTAGACAAACTAAAACGTAAGTGTTCATTTTGTAAGTTTTAATATCTAATCACCCTTTTGGTGAAAATACTTTTGTTTAAATAATATTAATCGTTCTTACTTGTGTTTTCAGAGTTTTGTTAAATTTATATTCTTTGTCTAGATGTTTTAACCTAGGTTCGAGCCATGTGCTTATTGTTACCTTTTTGACTTTAATTGCTTTATTATCTCTGGTTTCATATTTAATAGTAGTTCTGTATAATGTTTTGTTGAGCCTTTTTAAGTTGCAGTTACCGATTTACCATCTTTTTGTTCATGGACAATAACCTAGCCTATCTTTAGTTTGATTTTCATGTTATGACAGATGGCTCATGTTTCAATAGCCTAGTTCTCAGTTTGTCATTTTTAGTTCCATATACGTAATTAATTCTTTTATAATTTGTTAATTTGTAATTTGTCTTAAATCTGTTTTCCAACATAATTTTTCATAGCCTAAAGTTAATCTCTCCCTCCAATCATGTATAAGTTTGTCTCTTCATGTTAAGTTTTGTTAAATCAGGCACCCTTAGATTTTTAGTTGTTATGTGTAATATTTTGTTGTGATGGCTGGACTGTATTTGATGTGCTGTGTGTTGTGCCTTACAGTCCAGGGTCCTCGAGTGGGACATTTTCCCTCAGCCGGTCGTCCGGGCAAAGTTCTACCATCCACACTGCCAGCCTGGCCTGAGGACCATGTATAGAGGCCATTGGTGACCCTGCTGCCCCACCTACATCTTTGGGTATGAGTCTTCTGTCCTCAGGTCAGTGCTTTCCATCTTATTTTCCCGGCGGCTGAGCTGGGGGGGTTTTGTTGGTGCATCGTTTAAAAGAAAAAAAAAAAGAAAAAAAAACAAGTGCATAGAAAGAAGAAAAAAAATGTTTATGGATATATTTATGTGGCCTAGGCCTAAGACTGAACAGTGATTAATGCAACACAGCCATTGGGGACATATTTATTTATTAAAGAAAGAAAAACTTTAAATTACACAAAGAACGTTCGCTGTTAATATTTATTGTTATTTATTTTTAATTAGTTTATTTTCTTGTTACATTTGTTTAGAGTTTTATATTTGTTAGGTCCCCATTGTTAAATCCTGTTATTATTGATTTATATGCTTAGGCCTAGTTATTGTTATTTATTTTTTTTTGTTAAGTGTATTAGGGGGGGGTTTTGAAGTGAATTTTTACTCGAACGGTACCGTGTTATATTTTCTTTTGAATTGTTTAATTTTTAAACTTTCACCAAAAGGGGATTATTGTTCTTTTGCTTAACTTTTAATTCGGAGCTGCCCAGGGATTCCGGCTTACTCCCTGGCCCGGTGGAATCAAGGGATGTGGGGGCTAAATTGCCGGTTTAAATGTTGTGATCCAAAAGTTTTCTAAATTTTCACTTTTATTTGGGGCTTAATATTTTCTTACGTTTTGGGGTGTCTCAGGCTAAACTGCAGATAGGCCATACAGTTGATTAATTGTTAAATTTTGGGTATTTGTAGAGTTTGTGGTATTTATAGCGTTTGTTATCATTGTGTAGTATCTTGGTAATTTTAGTGTGTTGTTATTTATTTAATTGCAAATTTATATGGTGGCCTTCTGCCGTTTTTGATTTTTTAAATGATGTTTCTTGAAATAAAATTAGTTTTGCTCAGCGGCCGAGTGTTATTTTGACCCTCCAACTGCCACCCGTGATCCCATCGCTCGACTTGGTTTGAGCCATCCCCCGGTTGGCACGCTTTCCAGCTTTGGTGGGGGGGATGGGTCTCAATTGGTAGCAGAGCGTGGTTGCCTATAAAAAAAAAAAAAAAAAAAAAAAAAAAAAAAAAAAAAAATTTAATTCTCTCTTGGTTGTTGACGGTGGGTGTTTGCCAGTTAGTAGGCCATGGTTGGCCGACCTACCGTCAAGGTGTCTTGGTAATACGTAGAATAAAAAAAAAAAAAAAGAAACAAATAAATAATTATTTAAAAAGAAAAACAATTAAAAACCAAATAAATAATTTTACTTTGTAAAAAAAAAAAAAAAAAAAAAAAAAAAAAAAAAAAAAAAAAAAAAAAAAACCTAGGCAATCCGCTTGGTTACTTTGTTGAATGGGTTTCATGGGTGGATTGGAGTGGTCGGCGGTGGCTCGGTAGGCTGAGGGTTTAGTTCGTCTTGGACCCTGGAGTTGTCGTTTTTTGTGTACTGTTGAGAATTTTGTTTTGCGAGATGGCCTATCTGCAGAATGTTGCCCTCCTGGTCAAGGAGGAGTTGATATTTGAGTTGAGGTCGCGGGGTGTGACTCCGGAAGGGGATGTTTTGAATCTCCGGAGGTTGCTGCGGGAGCAGTTGTCCGCGGGTACGGCGGTGGATTGGTCTGACCTGCTGGAGGTTGGGGATGAGTTGGGGATTTGTAAACGGAAGGTGGAAGATTGGGAAGGGGTGTTAGAGGATTTGCAGTTGGAACCTCCAGTGGGTCGTGACCGGGCCTGCCGCCTTGCACGTCTGGGTCATCTGCTTGCCCGTTTAAGGCTGGTCAACCGGGCACCGGGGTTGGAACCATCGGATAGGGCGTGGATCTTGGAGAGTGTGTCTAGGCTGGATGAGATTTTTCAGGCACTCTCCGGGTCCACGACTCCTACGGGTCTGGGTCAGCGGCCTGCTTTCGCGCTTTCGCCTAACGTGTCGAGGCCGCAGGCTGAGACAACGGTTTTCACTGTGCCTGAGGCTCCTTCTGAGCCTGCAGGCGTTTCTGTTGAGGTTGCTTGTGGTTCGGCTCCAGCTGCCGTTCCTTCTGCTTCGGCTCCTGTGGGTTCACCTGCTCTTCTGCAGCTGAGCTACCACAAGCTGCCTAACCCTCTCACGCCCATGATCCAGAATCTCCCTGTGATCGATGGGATGGATCCTGAGGAGCTTCTTAAGTTTCTGGTGGCCTTTCTCAGGCTTAGTGAGATGCCCGGCATGCAGGCTGGGGACTTGCTTCGTCTGGTTTTCCCGTATTGCAGAGGTCCCGTTGGGGAGGTGCTGAGTTCTGTCTTGGCCAGTGATGCCTCGGTGGACTCGTTCCATCGAGAGTTACTTTCATCTTTTCTTCCCATTCGACTCAGGGAGAGGATGGTCATGGACAGATTTTATCGGTCGCAGGGTAGGGGCGAGTCTCTGGCAGCCTATGTCTCTTCAGTCAGGGAAGCTCGTCAAGCGTTGCGCCTCACCCTTTCTGAAGCTGACACCGTTCGTGTCATCCTGGATGGCATTTCTCCCGAAGAACGGTGCAGATTGGTTTTTGCTGGTGTTCCTTCGACTTTTCGGGAGCTGCATCAGCTGTGCATTGTTTCGCGCAGCGTGCAGTTCTCAGACCAGCAAGGGAGGGATTCTGAGAGTCATCGTGCTCTCCCCACCCGTCGACCGGCTATGTCTTTAGGTGTGAGTCAGCCAGTGGAGGGTCGTGGTTCTCGGCCTCCGGTTGTGTGTTTTGCTTGTGGCCAACCTGGTCACATTCGACGTGACTGTCCACGTGCTCGAGGTCGTGGGGCGGGAAACGCTCAGCGCGGGGGGTTGCCTCCACAGTAGCTCCCCGCGTTGTTGCGACTGACCGTGGCCATTTGCCTCTGACACGTGCCCATAGCGGGAGTTTCGGGGATTTTTCGGGCCTTGCTGGCATGGCTTCCCTGGGACTTAGTGCGGTCACCTCGGTGTGTCCTGGCGTTTTTGTTTCTTTTGGTGGTACGGTGTGTCGAGCCCTTCTTGATTCTGGTTCGGCATGCAGTATCATCAGCCTTTCTCTTTTTGAGTCCCTTGACGCCTTAGGACTTGTCAGGCACACCGAGCCTTCTTCTATTACTTGCTGGACGGCATCCCAAACTCCTCTACCCATACTTCTAAAGGCGTCATTACATTTTAAAATTGAAGGATTTTCCTGGAGGTGGGGTTTTCTTGTTGCCAAGGACCTGGCGGTTTCTTGTATCCTAGGGGCAGACTTCATTTCCAAAAGTGGTATGGTGCTTGACCTCCAGAAGCACCAGATGTTTTTCAAGTTTAATCGGCGAGTTTTGGTGCCTCTAGTAGGGGATTCTGACTGCCCTCCTGCAGTCAGAGAGGTGGGTTGTGAGCCCGAACAACCCAAGGTGGATCCGGTTGGTCATCTCCCCCCTGAGCAGGCGGAGGCCATTAGGAGGCTGTGTTTGCGGTTTCCTGATGTGCTTACGGCTGAGCTTGGGGTCACTTCTCTTCTGGAGTATGAGATCCACCTCACCGATTCTCAGCCAGTTAGAAGTCATCCGTACAAACTTGCTCCCCCAAAGATGGAGGTTATGAGGGCTATGATTGAGGATCTTCTGAGCAAGGGTGTGATTGAACCATCTCGTTCTGCTTATGCCAGTCCAGCTTTTCTTGTGCCCAAGCCTAATGGTAAGTCTAGGCTTGTGATGGATTATCGGAGGCTCAACGCTAAGGTCACTATTGACTCGGTACCTCTGCCTGATTTGCATTCTGCGTTTGATTGGTTCGGTTAGGCTAAGTTTTTCAGTGTTTTCGATTTGAATCAGGCCTACCATCAGATTCCATTGAAGAAGGAATCGAGGCCTATGACTAGCTTCTGTGTTCCCTGGAATCTTTACCAGTTCACTAGGGTTCCTATGGGTCTTACTGTGGGTGCCCAGACTCTTACTCGTCTGCTTGATTCCATCTTCCATGATGTGAAGTTCAAGTTTGTTTTCATTTACCTGGACGATCTTCTTGTCTACAGTGAGACTTTCGGGGAACACATGCAACATCTGGAGGTAGTTCTTAGTCGCCTCAAATCAGCTGGCCTTACCGTCAATCCAGAGAAAGTCACTTTTGCTCGTCCTGAGATTTCTTTTCTGGGTCATCTTATCTCTTCTCGAGGCGTCTGCATCGATCCTGCGAGGACCCAGGGCATTCGGGATTTTCCTCCTCCCAGAGATGCCAAGGGGATTGCCCGTTTTGTGGGGATGGTGAATTTTTACCGTCGCTTCATCCCTAACGTGGCCGAGCTTGCTGCCCCGTTGAACGAGCTGCGAAAGAAAGGTGTCCCTTTTGTGTGGGGCCAAGCTCAGCAGACTGCCTTTGATGCTCTCAAGGAGGCTATCATGCAACCTCCTGTCCTGCGGATGCCTGATTTCAGCAGAGAATTTGTTCTTCAGACTGATGCCTCCTCCTCCGCCATTGCTGCGGTTCTGTCTCAGGAGTTTGATGGGGTCAGGCAGCCCATCGCTTTTGCTTCGAGGACGTTGTCTCACCAGGAACAGAAAGCTTCTTCCATCTATGAGTTAGAGTGTCTGGCTGTTGTCTTCTGTACGGACAAGTTTCGGCGTTTCTTGGAACACGCTGAGTTCTTGCTGGAGACGGACAATCAGGCACTGTCTTGGCTTCTTGCCCATCCCAGACAGCTTGGGAAAATTGGTCGCTGGGTGGTCAAAATTTCTGCTTTTAAGTTCCGAGTCCAACATCTTAGGGGTACCCAGAATGTCATCGCGGATGCTCTTTCCCGCATGTACCATGAACCCAGTGATCCACCGACTGAGGCTGTTGCTCAGTGTGGTGCTGTTCTTCTGGATTTTCCTCTGGCTTTTGACGACCTACTGTCCCATCAGCAGAAAGATCCTGAGCTGTCAGTCATCTTAGGTGAGCTTCAAGAGGGAGGTGCCCACCCTCCCTATTTTCTGTCCAAAGGGGTACTCTGTTGCCGTCCTCGACAGAGGGCTGAACCCCGTGTAGTGCTGCCTAGTCATCTAGTACCGATGGTCTTTCAGTATTATCACTCTTCTCTTGTGGGCGGTCATCTTGGCATTCATAAGACCATCGCTAAGATTCGTAGGTACTTCATCTGGAAGGGCATGGACCGGGATGTTGCTGGCAGAGTGCGGGCTTGTCACTTGTGCTCTCTCAGCAAGCCTAGTCAGAATGCAAGGTTAGGGTTGTTATCTTCTGAGGTGGCCGAGCGTCCTTTTGAGAAGGTGTTCATCGACTACGTGGGTCCTTTTCCCCGTAGCAAGTCAGGTAGCTCCTACCTACTTGTTTGTGTGGATGCTTTCTCGAAGTTCGTTTGGCTTTTCCCACTTCGGAGTGCTACGGCTAAGCTCACCATCCGTGCTCTCCAGTCCCAACTCTTCCAGCACTTTGGTGTGCCTTCCACTCTTGTGTCCGACAACGGTAGCCAGTTTACCTCACATGAGTTTCGTAGGTTCTGTTTTGGCAATGGTATCAGGCATGTGACTACCTCTCCGTATTACCCACAGCCTTCTCATGCAGAGCGGTTCAACCGCAATCTTCGGTCTGCCCTTATTACTTTCCATGCTGAGAAGCAGAACACCTGGGATGAGAGTCTCTCTTGGCTCCAGCTTGCCTTTAATTCTTCCAAGCATGAGAGTCACAATGCCACTCCCTTCGAGATTCTACATGGCTACCCTCCTAACAACCCTTTGTCCAACTTGTGGAGGCTAGAGGATCTTCTACCTACGCCAGGTGCCACTGACGTAGTGTCCACGTGGCGGGCTGCTCGGCGCAACCTGCTACGTGCTAGAGAGAGAGTGAGGAGGAGGTATGATAAGGGTCGTACTCCTAACCCTTTTCAGGTTGGAGATCTGGTTCTTTGTCAGGCTCACCCGATCAGTTCGGCCGCGGAACGAAGAGCTGCAAAGTTGTGCTATCGGTGGTCTGGTCCCCACCGCATCGACAGGTTTTTGTCACCGGTGACTGCTCTGCTGGTTGATCCCCAGTCAGGCAGGGTGTTTAGGAAAGCCCATGTGTCCCAGCTTAAGGCTTTCCGGGGAACGGTTGGTCCAGGAGTTGGTGTTCCTGGGGGTTTCTTGGGGCAAAGAGATTGATCACCTCTGCGCCCTAGGTGGCTGTTCTGAGAGAGTCTTTTTCTCTCTTTTTTCTTGTCGGGCCCGACAGTCAGGGTAGTTTGCTCCCTGTTCGAGGGGTTTCCCCTCTTAGTTTCTCTTGGACGTCCTAGGAGCACCACTCTTCGGAGGTCTTCGTCTTCTCTGGGTTCCCTGAGGTACCGAGTTTGCTCCCCTGCCTGGGTGTGTTGAGGTTTGCAGAGGGAGGTTGTACCGGGTCTTGGACCGGTACAGTTTCGTTTTTTTTTTTCGTCGTCTGCCAGGCTGCCTGAGATTCGTTTTTGCCTTGCGTTTCGCGTAGTTGGTAGCCGTTGGCCCAGTTCCGTTTCGTTCCGTGTTCCAGCCGCTTCGGTCAGGTTGGCCTGTCTGTTCAGTCTAGATTGTTCTAGAAGAGTTCTACTCGGCCGAACCTCCTTACCATGTTTGGCTAGACAAACTAAAACGTAAGTGTTCATTTTGTAAGTTTTAATATCTAATCACCCTTTTGGTGAAAATACTTTTGTTTAAATAATATTAATCGTTCTTACTTGTGTTTTCAGAGTTTTGTTAAATTTATATTCTTTGTCTAGATGTTTTAACCTAGGTTCGAGCCATGTGCTCATTGTTACCTTTTTGACTTTAATTGCTTTATTATCTCTGGTTTCATATTTAATAGTAGTTCTGTATAATGTTTTGTTGAGCCTTTTTAAGTTGCAGTTACCGATTTACCATCTTTTTGTTCATGGACAATAACCTAGCCTATCTTTAGTTTGATTTTCATGTTATGACAGATGGCTCATGTTTCAATAGCCTAGTTCTCAGTTTGTCATTTTTAGTTCCATATACGTAATTAATTCTTTTATAATTTGTTAATTTGTAATTTGTCTTAAATCTGTTTTCCAACATAATTTTTCATAGCCTAAAGTTAATCTCTCCCTCCAATCATGTATAAGTTTGTCTCTTCATGTTAAGTTTTGTTAAATCAGGCACCCTTAGATTTTTAGTTGTTATGTGTAATATTTTGTTGTGATGGCTGGACTGTATTTGATGTGCTGTGTGTTGTGCCTTACAGTCCAGGGTCCTCGAGTGGGACATTTTCCCTCAGCCGGTCGTCCGGGCAAAGTTCTACCATCCACACTGCCAGCCTGGCCTGAGGACCATGTATAGAGGCCATTGGTGACCCTGCTGCCCCACCTACATCTTTGGGTATGAGTCTTCTGTCCTCAGGTCAGTGCTTTCCATCTTATTTTCCCGGCGGCTGAGCTGGGGGGGTTTTGTTGGTGCATCGTTTAAAAGAAAAAAAAAAAGAAAAAAAAACAAGTGCATAGAAAGAAGAAAAAAAATGTTTATGGATATATTTATGTGGCCTAGGCCTAAGACTGAACAGTGATTAATGCAACACAGCCATTGGGGACATATTTATTTATTAAAGAAAGAAAAACTTTAAATTACACAAAGAACGTTCGCTGTTAATATTTATTGTTATTTATTTTTTAATTAGTTTATTTTCTTGTTACATTTGTTTAGATTTTTATATTTGTTAGGTCCCCATTGTTAAATCCTGTTATTATTGATTTATATGCTTAGGCCTAGTTATTGTTATTTATTTTTTTTGTTAAGTGTATTAGGGGGGGGTTTTGAAGTGAATTTTTACTCGAACGGTACCGTGTTATATTTTCTTTTGAATTGTTTAATTTTTAAACTTTCACCAAAAGGGGATTATTGTTCTTTTGCTTAACTTTTAATTCGGAGCTGCCCAGGGATTCCGGCTTACTCCCTGGCCCGGTGGAATCAAGGGATGTGGGGGCTAAATTGCCGGTTTAAATGTTGTGATCCAAAAGTTTTCTAAATTTTCACTTTTATTTGGGGCTTAATATTTTCTTACGTTTTGGGGTGTCTCAGGCTAAACTGCAGATAGGCCATACAGTTGATTAATTGTTAAATTTTGGGTATTTGTAGAGTTTGTGGTATTTATAGCGTTTGTTATCATTGTGTAGTATCTTGGTAATTTTAGTGTGTTGTTATTTATTTAATTGCAAATTTATATGGTGGCCTTCTGCCGTTTTTGATTTTTTAAATGATGTTTCTTGAAATAAAATTAGTTTTGCTCAGCGGCCGAGTGTTATTTTGACCCTCCAACTGCCACCCGTGATCCCATCGCTCGACTTGGTTTGAGCCATCCCCCGGTTGGCACGCTTTCCAGCTTTGGTGGGGGGGATGGGTCTCAACCAATAAACAAATCACCAAAACCTAAATATGAGGCGTATATAAGCCATCATTGACCTAGCTAGTAAAAAATAAATATTATACCTAGAAGACATTAATTATAATATATTACCATTAAAGAAATATTAGCTAAAACCAAATAAACTTGCAAATTGATCATCACTTTAACAAGTTATCTTGAACTAGGTTTCATAAATCCACACAACCCTAAGCGATGAGATATGATTGTTTATCATTCTACAGAACTTTTCTGACATAATATGGTACAATAAAATTGAATAAATCTATAAGAAATGTCAGTTAAATATTACTATTTAAAATATCGTTAGTTAGCTATAGTATAGTACAAGTTTATATCATTATATTTTTTACACATATTTTATGCCAAGTGAAGAGAAAAGCTTAGTACGTTTGCCAGCAGATAGAAGTTAGAGAGTATTGGATACGTGACTTTACCTTCAATACATACCTGTCCAAACATTTTAGTAAGCAGATATATTGAATTTAATTTATGAACAAAAAACATCATAAAAGGTTTTAATTCTGTTTTATGTTGTTTTATGATACGAGATTAAATAATAAAAAGGAACATTTTAATTAAAGCATTTTTTTTTATTCAAAAACAGGCAAATAGGTAATATAAGAGTATAAATGCGTATACGAGTATAAATGCTAATCGGTATCAGTGAAGGAAAAGACGAAAAAAACGTAATGTACGAGTGTTTTAATATTTATTTTACACAACTTGTAGATAAAAATAATATATTTCGTTTTAACTGATTTCTCAGTTTGGGGGAAGGGAGCTAATTATAGTTTAGTGGATCACAGAGAATAAAGAAAACGAGGCCACATCTAATAGTACGCAGAATGGGTGTCGAATTATAGTAAATATGAAAGGTCGAGACGTTAGTTTTTAAGTTCTCTGTGCGAATAGTAGGCCAGCTCAGTCTCTCCCATATTCCCCTCCAAATCCTGAAGGATAAACGTAGAAGTGAATTACTTATACAAATTATTATCACCATGTAAACATTCTCTATTTATGCTTTGGGTAAGATACCCTTAGTACGCTTTGCAGTATTTATCATGTTTACAAATAAAATGTTCACAAAATTCTGTCATGGTACCCCCCTGTTTTTAAAAACACCCCTTAATATAAAGATTTAATAATAATTAAAAGAAATAATTTTGAGTCTTTTAAGTAGGGGTGTACTTCTAAGCAAAGCTTCTGCAGTTGCCAAATTTACACTTAATATTCGAGTTGGCTGGTCTGAAACACCCTGTATGTTGTATTTATATACTAGTCACAATACTATAATTTAATGTATAAATATTTAATTCAAGAAAATAACTTTATTGGGGTATTTTACAATATTGAATAATTTAACCTAATACATCTATTCATTACTGATTATTAAATATACAGCACATACATTACAAGGTGCATTCGTCATTTTACGACACATTTTCCGTTTTAGCTGTGGGCTTTTTTTAAAAGTCTCATGTTACAACACGTCAAAACCCCTAATACTGATTAAACTCTGATCAACTATAGATTCTCATAATCTATTATGAATAGCCATAAACACTAAAATTATGTAAAGTAATTATAAATTAGATTCTAATTTATTACAACTCCCTAAACATGATTAAATAACAATAATATAAAAAACTAAATAAAGCATTCAATTATGTTATTAGGTCCCCACTATGGATCCAGGTAAATTGGTTTATTTATGAAAATGAATGCTTATCGCTCCATAAATGTTCAGGATTAACCTATATAAATAATTATAGTTAATTATAAATTGTAAAACAGAATCAATTATAATAATGTAATTGGTAAACGTGACATAACTAGGCAGCCAGGAAAATTGAACATATAAATTTATTATCTATTTCACCAACGACCTACCTATATGATTTTTGTGTTTAATTTCCAGTTCAGTAAATTCTAATAGGTAGTATCAGGTATGTAATTTACCGGTAACTGGAAGAGTAGATACCATTGCAAATATATTCTATAAGGAATTATTGAACCTAGATTCTATCACGTACTTTCCGCACTTGTGGTTAGTTGTATAAGCAAGATAATGTCATGCATTATGATCTAATGCTGGTGTGATTGAATGAAGATGGAAATGGTGAAGACTGAGCAATTCAATATGTTTCTTGTCAATCTGGTATTAACAGCACAACAGCGTCATTTCCTCATTCATTGCACATTTAAACAAACGAACAGTATATTATTCTATCTACCACTACCTCTATTTACTAATGTGTTCGTCAATATTCAACATAACAAATGTTATTTTGCACTATCCCTTGCAAGCCGTACCATATCGTCTTCATATTCTCCCTTCCATCTGCAACATAATCCTCGTAAATTAAATCTGTTTTATTAATATTTATAGTTCTGCAGCTCTAATGGCTTTACTTGTTCACTTTTCCCTAAACCTAACTTTCGAAAATGTATTCGACATCTCTCTAATCTTTCTTCAGTTCTTGATGGAAACTATTGAAACTTGTGGTAGCATTTACCAACTGATCGTTTTGTTATGCCTCAGTTTAAGTTGCAATCGATATCATAGAACGAATCATAATTGAGAACGTGTATGATTATTAGGTGGGTCACTATGCGACGGTCTTGGCAAATCTGTCAGGCAACACTTTTAAAGCTTTTAACGGAATTAGGGTTAAAAGGTAACACCGTTGTACATTCCCACTAAATAGGTGTTTTTAAGTTAAATGTGTCTGGAAATGAAGTTGCACTGCTTTGCTTGCATTGCCGGTCCGGATACTCATTCATTTTCCTTTTAAGCACCGATATTGCTTAAAGTTGATACGCCTTAACGGATGTTTTAGGTACTAGTGCTGGTAATTCAAATACTGTGAGTAGTTGGATTTGCCAGTTCTGGAACAACATCTGATTCAGCATTTTGTTTCAGTTTGTTTCAGCATTTTGTGATGGAAAGAAGTGATGCCTTGGGGGCCTGTGAAGTTATAGGTGGGACCTCATGGGTAATTGTGACGTCATCGGTGGGTTGACGTCATGTGTTATTGTGACGTCATGGGTGGGTGTGACGTCATAGGTGGGGTATGTGGTCATTTGTGGGTGTGACGTCATGGGTGGGTGTAAAGTGGGTGAAGGTCAATGTGGTTGTTTTTTAATGGCTTCTTGAACAGAAGGTTTTCGGTGTAAGAAGTCTATTTTGATTTAAATTATTTATTTACAAATCAAACTTACGAACTATATAGTTTTTGTTCGAACTATTTTGACTGGTGCTACGTCACTTCCTTTCAAGTCGGTTATCAGTTTATTGTAAACTTCTTCTCCACACTCTCTACGACCTATGCTTTCAAGTAAAAGAATAAAAGAGTTGTCATAAATATGTCTTACAGAATTACAAAATACAAATCGATTGCATTTCATTCTGTACGAATCTGTTTATAAATATCTGAGATATTAAACAATAACTAAATATTTTGACACAGCAAGGAATTGCAGCGTATTTTAAAACAATGTCTTAATATACTTATAAGATAGAAATACAATGCATTTTGTTTTGAATAATTTTTTTTTCAAAATAAAATGTTATCAAAGTTTTAGGAATGTTTTACATTAGATATAGCAAAGTATTGAGTACTATCTTATTAAATTAGTACCTAAAAATGATTGCACTTTGTTTCGTAAGAATCGGTTCATAAATAACGAATAAATTGAATAGTAGCTAAAATTGCTGACTCAGCTCAGCACGTGATTGTTACTTGTTCGAATGTGTGGTTTTGTATACCCACTGAATACAAATAGATTGCAACTTGTTTCCTTCAATTGGTCCATAATTTAAAAATTGTTGAAGTTTTAAAATAAATGATACTCAGTAGTTATACCCTATAAATGTGTTGTCTGTCATAGAAAGATTATATACAAATTGATAGCAAGTTGTTTGGTACAAATCTGTATGAAGTAACCGCAACATTAAGGAAAAAGCAAAAATGCTGACGCAGCTAAAAAAAAAGTCAATTTGAACCGGTTTTGAACGTGACTGTAGCGTATTTAAATGTGTGGATGTATTTACTTATAGGATACATGTAGATTGAAAACTAGTTAAAATGTTCTCTATCTAGAATTAATAAAATTATTAATGTTTTTTATTTGATACGCAATATATACAATCTATAAGTGAGTACAAAACATAGACACAATAAATACAAATGTATAGCAAGTTGTTTGGTATAGTTCGGTTCATAAACAACTGTAAAATCACAAACACTCTGTAACGTAGCCGGAAGGAGTAGCTCAGGGACAATTAGCAGGCTCCCCATACCAACAGAGTACTTTACAGAACCCCTACACCACCAACCAATATTTCACCATTTCCCAGCAACAATTAGCCACCTCTTATACAACCCACTACTGACGACACACTACCACATCCCCCCTCTCACCCACTTCTCAAAGCTTAGTCACCTCTCATTCCTGTTTCACCCTCAGTTAGCTCTATAAAGATTTTAATTTTCCATGTTTTTCCTTTGTCTGTGTGTTTCAGGGACCATGTTTCCTTGGGACCTTATTTCCGGAGACCCGAGCTGCCTGCTTGCCTCGTACAGTCACGATTAGTTTTACCCTATTACCCTTCATCTACCTGTCCCAGGCTGAAGAGGCCCTAGTGCCTACAGCAGCCATAGCTCTCAGCTACACCTTCACGATCCGATTCCTCCAGGCCTGGAGACATCGAACCAGCCAGTAGGAGGACAACAAGAAGCCCCGCGACCAACAGCAGGTGGAAGACGCTGGCCGAGCCCTTGGCAACATCTCGGGGGGCGTGGCTGCCGGCAGGGATCTGGCCTGCCTATGCAGCGGCTCCGACTAGCCAGTTCACCGGCAGAGAGCGCAATTGTCGCCTCGGGGGACCTGCGCAGGCCCAGCGGGTTTGCCTGGTCAGTTGACGCCGGGAGCTGTGATTTCTGCCTAGCTTGACTTAAACTTAAGCAACAAACAATTTAGTTTGAATAAAACGGCCTTTTTAAAGGGCTATTGTACATATCAACAATAGTACTAAATCCTATCAGGAATATCTTCCTATGAACATTCTTACTCTATTGCAAAGACTATCATGTGATAAGTAATATAATGAACAGTTTTCACATATGACAAAATAGAATTCAACACTAATTCAAACTAGAGATGGGCCAAAAAGAACGGAACAGTCTTATTGGAACTGTTCTCTAGAGTTAGTTGTTCTGTTCCGGAACAGTTCACCAGAAATGACTGTTCCGGAACAGTTTGCTGAAGACGGACTCGTTTGAGTCACACATACGCAGTTCACCAGAAATAGAAATGACTGTTCCGGAACAGTTTGCTGAAGACGGACTCGTTTGAGTCACACATACGCAGTTAACCAGAAATAGAAATGACTGTTCCGGAACAGTTTGCTGAAGACGGACTCGTTGAAGACTAACTCGACACACATCCGGCCAATAAACAATGAATAGTTTAAACTAATCCGATTCTTAGTATAATTCGCTTTACCATATTACTCATAGTAAATTAACGTTTTGATTTTGTTATTTTATCTACTATTTTTGTTTGTATGTACCTCTTCATCATTATATTAGTTTTCTAAAATATGTATTGAATTTAAACATGGGAACTCATTTTTACAATTTTACTTTCTTGTCTGTTGGGTTATCAATAGACTTTTTCTTTTGTCCAAACAGTTGTATATAAGTATATATGTAATTTTATAACTATTCTGAATTCTGCAAATAATAGGCCTGATGTTGTATTATAAAAATAATGTATAGTTTTTATTATATTTGCTGTACTTTCATGTTTTTTTTTTTTTTTTTTTTTTTTTTTTTTTATTTAGGAAATAATGGTATGTCTTAGTACTATAATTTACTTTACCATATTATTGATGGTAATTTTACGTTTTGATTTTGTTATTTTATCTACTATTTTTGTTTTTCTGTAGCTGTTCATTATTATATTAGTTTTCTAAAATATTTATTGAATTTAAATATGTGAACTAATTTGTACAATGTTACTTTCTTGTCTTTTGGATGATTAATTCATAAATGGATGATTAATTAATTGTCTGGCATTCTCATTTTGTCCAACCAGTTTTGTATAATTATAAATGTATTAAAAGCAAGAATTTATCCAAATATGATTGATTTAACCCACTTTAGAAATATAATTGTTTTTTTTTTTTTTTTTTGGCAGAGAAATGTTTTTACCCTTAGACTCAGGGTTCCAAACGATTCCGAACACTCAGGAGTTGGATGAATCTAGCTGGTCTTGGTTACAATCTGACTGTTCTTCATAAACTGTTCCGGAACAGCTTTACGGAACAGTTCAATTCCTGGAGTTGTTCCGGTTCCGTCTGTTCCGGAAATTAACTGTTCTTGCCCATCTCTAATTCAAACACATGTTAGTAATTTCACAAGGCTTGCTTCTATTGTGAAATTACTTGTAACAATACATGATTATTTTTCGTATTTTAACACATTACTTTCTCTTATCAAGCAAACAAGTAACATAACTGATATAATCAAGGACTTTAGTCAGTACGAATCAAAATTATTTTACTTGTCATTGTTTGACTGTGTTTCATTGGTCACTTAGTCTGAAATTAAATATTTTTAGATGGTTATTAGTAATAATGATAGTATCTCGAATGTGCAGGCTATACGGAGTCCCAAATATATTTTTAATGGTTGTTTCAATACAGCTTCTTTTTTTAACTATAATGAATTACTGTGAAAGATAGTTTAGGTTTGCAAGTCACTGTTGTATATTACAAGTTTACATATTTTAACTAAAG
>JAQJVL010008277.1:0-20439 GCA_035578905.1 Stictocephala bisonia
GAGATCTTGTTAACCTCAACTCAATATCCAAACATACATTTTGCATGTGATTGCATCTCTATTCTGTCGTGCCCTTTTTTCTACAATGAGATCGTGGCCATGTTCAGTGATCAGTAAGTAAAAAAATGTTGTACCGGGCAGCGTCTGCACTGTAGTCCATGGCCACTAAACAATCATAATCTTCCAAAGAATATTTTAACTTGTTTGGTTGATTCTACTTTTCTTCATTAACTCGTACAAACAGTTGGAATTGTTTTGAACATAGTTAAGACCATGTCTAAAGATCGGAAATACACTTAAGGACCTCACTCTTTCGTGTGACGCAATACCAGTAGTAGCATTTCTTCCAAGTCAGGTTGTTGTCAATAAACCACTTTTTTATCGTGCAATCATCTGCAGCTACCTCATCACATCAACCAGTCTTATTGGTGTAACACTCCTTGTCTATTTCTATTGGAGACATCATCTTTGCAGTACACTAAGTTCACGTACCATTTGATCCATAAAAATGAGTGTTTTGGTTTCCAATATAGTGGCATATCTCTGTGCCAATAAAGTATTACAAAGTTTTAATTTAGAAGCTGTTTTATGCCAAAAGTGTGTCACATATATATTGAGGTTTCTGAAATACAGAGGACTCTGAAATGTTAAAATATTATTGTCATAAAATAATGGCATACATAAAATCATTATATTTAAAATAAGTGCGGTCTGCCTTAGTTCATAACAGTGACTATTCACCATGTACTGTACACTCATCATACTCATTCAAAACCTATATTTCCCCATATCTTGATGATTGGCGTCTTAAGAATAAATAAATAACTCTAGACATAGTGAACAAGAATTCCTTCACTGGTTTATTGATCATCCCTCATCATGAAATACTATAGTTTTTACAAAATATAATAAACTATAAAAACTTATCCAATATAAAATCTTATAATCTACTAATAAACAATTTATTTGTATAAAATGAAATATTTCATTAAATAAATAACTTGTCTCGAAAGTAAAGCAAACAAAGAATTGATTGCAGAGGATGATGACAGTGACAACAAGAGCTGCGATAGTGTACAGCTGAGCTACAAAGAACGACGCCGTGAGGCTCATACTCAGGCGGAGCAGAAACGTCGTGACGCCATCAAAAAAGGTTATGATAGCTTGCAAGACCTAGTGCCAACCTGTCAGCAGAATGATACTTCGGGTTACAAGCTGAGCAAAGCCACTGTGCTACAGAAGAGCATAGACTATATCCAGGTAACATATGGCTCTTCCGTCAATGATATGTTGACGTTTTATTTGTTGCCATAGATGAGTTATTGAGGCCAGTAACAGTACATAAATAAAAAATATAAAAAAAAAAAGTCATGTATAAAATTAGTAAAAATTAATTAAATTTGATAGAAATTTTAATATATTTCAAAATAGATATCCAGGAAGTTTCTGGAAAATGTTATCTGAAATATGATCACTACCGTAAGTTGATTGAAGTATTTTGTGGTTGAAAGGCTTCCTTAATCCGTTTTTAGTTTCCCTTTTGTCCCAGAATAGTATGCATTGTAAGAGAATTCAGTGAAACTGATCATTTACATTATGTTGTCGGCTCTGGTGGCGCAGTGCCAGTGTAACCCAGCTTCTTGGTGACTGAACTGAAGTGGAGATTGTAGGCATTCTATGCTCAGTCCTCTTAATACTGACATGGCATCCGCTCAATGGTTGTCATCGACGTAGACACTACTTGAGAAGTTTAGGTTGTCAATGTTGGCTGGTAATCCATGTTCGGATGTTGTGTAGGGGAGAGAACTGAGTGTCAGGCTTGTCAATTAGGTGAAAATCACACCAACACTATGGTTTGGATTCTACGTAAAGCTGTAGGTTCCTTAGTTGCCCTGGCAATTGGGCTGTTAATAAATGTCTCTTGTTGAGAAACAGTCGAACTCAGTTGTAGCCAGACTACACAGGTCATCCACACTCATCCTACACTCATATAATCATTCATATTCAACTTAAAATATGCACAAAGTTTTGTCGGTCTCTTATCTAAGAATATAAGCTCAAAGAAAATTCAAAATCTTCAGCATACGATCATATTTTTATTTTATCAAAAATAAAAGGCAGTTGCAACCCCCAAAAAAGAAAGGGTTTCATAACGGAAAGATGTGTTATACCATTCTAGAACATCAACAGCTTTTAGTTAAAATATTATGATAGATCATATAAATATGACTCGATCATTGTAAAGCGCATCCAATAACTAGATGTAAAGGACTAGCCTGTGACCTTGACCGATGTTGCAAGAGCAAGCAATGTCGAGATGGCTATTTCATGGACTGTGTGATCTCAACCTTACAATACAACGCACCAGTCCTGTCACTGATAGTGGTTTAGAAGTCATCTCTAAGCTGTTAAAAGTTAGATAAATTTACGCATCTCTAATTTCGCCTGGTAAAATAAGTCTTTATACTTTTTTTGATGGATATTTATGTACGAGGGTTATCCAGAAAGTAACTGCCATTTGTTCATAGCGCGAGAAGTAGTGGTGGTAGCGCCACCATACTGACATCGGCGCGCACAGCAGCTTAGTATGCTTCTAACTGTGCAAGGTGGAACATCGTACGATCACACGTTGTCCAGTTACAGCCTTAAAACATGAGTGGGGCTATAGAAAATCCCGCCAAATGTGAAGTACGTAGTGTTATACGATTTCTTTTGGCAAAAAATCACTCAGCAGCCGAAATTCATCGTGAATTGTGTGCCGTTTATGGCACAAACATTATGAGTGAAGGTGTAGTTCGTCAGTGGGTACGGTTTTTAAAAAATGGTAGAACAAACATTCACGATGAAGAATGGAGTGGTAGGCCTTCTCTTGTCAGTAATGATCTTCTGAGCAAAGTGAACGAAAAGGTTCATGAGAATCGTTGATTCACGATCTCGGAACTTTCTGACCACTTTCCTGAAGTTTCTCGAAGCCTCTTACACAAGATAGTGAAAAAAAAATTGGGGTACCACAAGTTTTGTCCTTGTTGGGTACCGAAACCGCAGTGACAGGTACCGAAACCGCAGACTGTCAAAAGATATGACAAGTGCTTAAATCGATTTGGTGACTATGTGGAAAAATAAAGCAAAGTTGTAGTTTTAAGATATATATAATACAATTTTTCTATCTTCACTGGATTAATTTTTATTTCAAAACGGAGGTTACTTTCTGGATTACCTTCGTATTTTGAATGTAAAGTAGTGCAATTGTTTTTTAAGATCTATAAAAATATCTAGAACTGTGTTTATCTTGTTAGTATCATGTTTATTTATGTATTGCACTTAAATTTTTGGTCCTAATCAGGTATGGAAACACCACAGAAAAAGCAATCAACAAATTCCTGTTAAGAAGTTTAAAGTGTCCTACATTTGTGCATTTATGGGTACTGCACTTTACAAGAATTTATTGGATATAATTGAGCGATCGGAGAAAGTGTTTATGCAGATGATCAAAGTAAAAATTAAACTGTTTTGTACCTAATGCATATGAATGATTTTGTAGAAAAATTTATTAGAAAAGATACAGTTTGCATATTTAGAGAAAAAAAGCATTCTTGCTTAGTGCTTAGCGAAGTATTAGATTATGAAATATAAACTTAAACCCTTAGTTTAGTTATTTTTTTAATTCTGATTAATATGACAATAATTATAAAATTAAAAAAACATATAATTACATTTTTAACTGTTGTAATTTAATTCCGACCATTCTGTAAAATATTGTTATTACTTAATGTGTAATATACTTTAGTTTCTACTACAACAAAAAAAGAAACAAGAGGATGAACGCAATGCCCTTCGCAAGGAAGTAGTTGCACTGCGTATCATGCAAGGAAACTATGAACAGATGGTGAAGGCACAGCAAGCCCAACCCACACCTGCGGAACATCGAGTTTCAGACGAGTTCAAATTTCAAGTGGTATGAAGCTTTATTTTGCCATACTATTTTTGTGTCAACTCCTAGAAAGCAGAGAGTTTCTTTATGAATAAAGCTAATTAAGAAAATTATATTAGTATGAATTTTAGTGTACTAAGAGCACATTATTAATTATCTTAAGTAATCCTTATATTAAATCTTTATTAATCTTGTTTGCTGTCAATTAATTGTAAAATCTTTACTCATTGCACCCTGCTGTGGTCTTTGTCATTTCATTACTGATTTTAAAAGAGGTGATTTCTATTCAATTGATGACCCTCTTCTCTAAACACGCTGCACTGATTTCTGACACTTAGATTGACCTACTAGCAGTTAGATAATCTAAACCATATTACACTGTATGGTCGATTGTCCCTGGTATATTACCAAGAGTGTACCTAAGACCATTTCTTTTAGGGATTAAAAGAAATATAAATAGCTTAAATCTTTTGATACATGTAAATGAGATAGATATATGCAGCCTCACCCATTGTCAGAGAAAGAGAACCAAAACGTCACTACATGTAGTTGCTGGAAAGTCTACAACCTTGATGATTGGTCCAAGGATTCTTTAGTCCTGTTTACACTGGACCCTTGTCACTCACACAGTAACTATCTTCATGAATCGCAAACAAGAGTAAAATGTTCATGTTCTAAAATGTTGCTGAGGCTGATGAGCAAACGTTCCTTTGCCATGCAAAAATGAAATTCTAGAAGAGGTTTGAGTATTAGGGGAATGTTAAATTGAAGACTAGTAATAAAACAAATATATTATTTAATTTAGAGGGGTGAAAAGAATACAATTTAGAAATTAGACTAACGAACAAGTTCCTAAGTCTACACGAGTGAGTGTCTTTCTTTCTCCAAAGTTAGGATGGGTGTGTGTCCCGTGCGAGAGTCGTATGACATTTCTGAACCAATGGTCACTACTTCATATCGCTTGATGTTGTTATCTCCCTCTTATTGTGTTCTATCAAGTGTAAAATGCAATATTGATACTAAGTTATATGCATATTGCTTAATTAGACAAATAATAGTAAATGACCAAGAATTAACTACATACTAAACATCCATAATGGTGATTAAAAGCTTTGCAATTGGTTAGAATGTTATTACTAAATGTTTAAATATAATATTGTCTTGCATTCGTACTTAAATCAAGTTGAGCTTGTGTACATCTCGTCCCACTTATTCCAGTCTGTTTAGAATCATAGGCTGCTTAACCAGTCACAAAAACTTCCTCTATACAATCTACCTAACTACTTAAAAAGTGCTTAAAGACAATAATTGTTTATCAGCAAATAT
This sequence comes from Stictocephala bisonia, assembly GCA_035578905.1. NCBI lineage: Eukaryota > Metazoa > Arthropoda > Insecta > Hemiptera > Membracidae > Stictocephala > Stictocephala bisonia. Next base: position 5,258 of record JAQJVL010008277.1, read on the forward strand.
AACATTTTATCTAAAGTGATGTTGATAAGTTTCAATCAGACTTACTAAGTAATCACAGTACAACAGCCATGTTACTTTGTTATCATTAGAGACATTAGCTAGGCAATAGAATGAAAGCTAAACAACTTATTTTGCACACACTGTTTGATTTTTTTCAACTGTTCTAATCATCCTCTTCTTAGAGTGATTCTGTATACAATAAAGTTATCTGACCTCTTCAAGCTACCCTTGGCTCTGCCACTGTATGATACTCTGCGTACCTTCAACTAGAAGAGAAGAGACCATCTTCAATTTTGATGAGTGGTTTATAGTAACTGTACAGCGCTCGACTACTCCAGAAAATAATGCCGGAATTGGAGTCTATCTGAACTAATAAATTAAGTGATAAAAAGTCAAATATTATAAGAGCACATAGTAACATGATAAAAAAGACGACAATTTCCACAACGTGAAAAAGATGAGAAAATACCTGATATCTAAATTAGAAGACTGATAAAAGGATGCAGAGCTGATGTGGCGTACTGTAGACGTTGAGGTGAAGTGTTGTGAAGATCCAGAGCGAAGAGGGCCTCACAGTTAGGGGGGGGGGGGGCGGTAGAAGAAGGCGCCTTCTGTTGTGGGACTCGATGTATAGTTGGTTTTGTTTACAGATGACGATGAGATTGTAAAATTAAAAATTAATAATGCTCTTCTGCATAAAAACAACGAAAAACACTCCTATCTTGAGGTAAAATTAAAAATTGTATTTATATTATTAAAACTAAACAATTAAACAATTGGCATTCTTCTTATACCTTAGAAAAAGTAAAATGATAAAGTAGTTTAAATTTAATTTGAAAAGTAATTAGGCGGTTTTTGTGCTTGAAAACTCTTGATGTTTCTTGAACTGGCTTGAATTATTGTTTGTAAAAAGTTAGCAAAGAGGAATTTAATTGAAATTTAATGTAAGTTTTGCAATAAAACTTGAGCACTGAGATATGGTGAAGGTAAAAGGAAGACTTATTACAATTAATTAGCATAATTACAATTAGAAATGGTATAAAAACCAAGTGACAATGAGAAACTGGGAGACACAGGAGTCGCCGCCGGTAAGTCAGATGCGGAACTGAACATTTGTCGTTACAAGAAAAGAGCGTCCCTTCTTCCTCTCTTCAATATTTATAACTGACCAATCGGGTAGATGTACTATCACAAAACCATTCAGGATGAATGTTCAATAAACCTGCTCGCTTGACATGTAGAAACTCGAAAGAATACTGTCCATACCGGTCCCCGTGAATCGCACAGATTCACAAAAAAGTAAGGTGTGAAAATGAGTCTCTAAGCATAACAAAACAATAAAAATCAAATGAACTTACGATAAGAGAGAAAATGTTTTAAAGTTCTTTACTTGGGTAAAGGTGAAACCTTTACAACTGGCAGAGGAAATACTTCATTGTGGGTCTTGATGGTGACAACTCTGGTCACTCCATCTGTACCAGGGTGAGTAGCAATAATCCTCCCAAGCGGCCAAGACTGGGAGGTGAGTTTCCATGAAGTAACACAAGATCATTTATTTCCAGATTAGGATGACGAGTAACCCATGTAGCCCTTTGTTGTAGAGTATGGAGGTACTCAATTTTCCAACGTCTCTGTCGTACTGAAAATTTGTCGTAACAAGAACATAGCATCCCTTTCCCCTCTCTACAATATTTATAACTGACCAATCAGGAGTAGGTGCACTATCACAAAACCATTCAGGATGAGTGTTCAATAAACCTGATCGCTTGACTTGTAGAAACTCGAAAGAATACTGTCCAGCCACTGTTACTTAAATGTGCTTACAATAAAAATAACAAAATCATGTCTGAAAAAATAAAAAAGTTTTTTTTTAATATAGTTTGATTCGATTTGCGTGTTTTACTGTCATATTTTAGTGAATAATTTATTTAGATCTTCAAATAAATAAGATTATCTAGAGGATTTGATGAGCAAAAACTAATGTGTTTGTTGTACAGTTCCAGAGCATCATAGAACAACTGTTTGCAACATTCAGCAATATTTCTGTGAATAACTTCCCAGAACTGTCTGCGTGTGTATTTGGTTGGCTCGAAGAACACTGTAAACCACAGGTGAGTTTATTTTAGAGTTGTCATGTTGTTGTATTTTAATTGGAATTGTGTATGTTTTAATACATCTATACGGGCAATCATTTCTGAGTGGCTTCAAATAAGCAAGTATTGACACATACCTTGCCAATACTCCAGCAATGCTAAACCATTAGATGTGCGAGTTAAAATCGTTATACTACCAAAGTTTATTGCATGTTTTTTGTGAAAGGAGTTTCAGCGATGCTGAGTGTTCTATGTCAGAATTATTTTCTTTGAATCTCGCAGAAATCAATGACACATACTACAGTACATTTTACGTGATAAACACCAGAACTTTAAGCCAGCCTCACACTACCAAACCGAGCTCTGATTGGGAGCTCATCTGCTCTGTTGGGAGCTACAAGGCAATTCTGTCACAACTTTATCACCCTGAGTTAAGCAGCAAACCGATCATCGCCGTAACGTTATTGCCGAACCACAATCCTGAGAAATTACATGGACTGCATGTCTCATGCTGTAGTTCGTTTTCAAGCGCTGTGTTGTGTATAGTTGTTATGCACAATTTCTACATGGCTAAAAATCAGCAGCCGTATTGGCCTAAAATTATCTTCATTAAGATAATTTTGTTACGCTTTGTTATGGTATGGAAAAAAATAATCTTCAAAAACAGCTGTTCAATTAATTGCATAAATGAAATGAAAATCGTTTTTATTAGGGGCGAAGTTAGGACTATAAAGTCCTCTCTTCCACTTAACTCCATAGCCAGATTTTATGTGAATAACCTTCAACAACTTGAGTTGTGGCTTCTGGGCTTCTGCCTCCAGCTTTAACTTAGTGGTGTGTAACTAAAATAATTTTTAATTGTTATTTGCATCTTAACTGAAAATTTAATCAATTTTTTAAAATAAATCAATTTTTTTAAATAAAGCTGGAAAAATTTCAATTTTTATGTTTTTGCCCATAAAAATGTGTGTAACTCAAAAACTAATTAAGTTAGGGACATTTGGTTTTACTAAAATATTTTAGATTGTAATTCACATCTTTCTAATCAAATATTTTTAGAGCTGTTTATGAGAAAATTTCATTTTTGTATGTTTTTTCCTTATAGAAAAAAATAATAAAATTTCAAAAAAGTGAAAAACGTTCTAGAGATATTAGCTAAATACACCTACATACCAAATTTCATAAAAATTGATCGATCCGTTTGGTCACCAGCGAAGTGCACAGACAATATACGGACAGACGCTAAAGTTTTCTTAAAAAAAACACTGTTTTTCGTTCAGAAGGCCCTAAAATGGATTTTTTATATCAACTTGTAAAAAAATGTTGATGCTAACGCGTATGGGAGAAAGTAAAAATCACTGAGGAGTTAATGTTTATTATGAAAAATTAACTATTTTTCTTTTTTCAGACTCTCAGAGAGATGGTTTTGAATGTGCTACAACGACTGAGTTCGACAAGACATGTTCTTGGTGGGAGCAGCCAGTGAGATACATTTAGATAAATCTAAAAAAATATCCAAAATATCTTAAAAGAAAATGTTAGTTTTCAAAGCGTGTTTAGGTCAAATAATGACAGAGGTTAAACCTTGTGTGATCACAGTTACATATTATTAGAATTGACACTGTTTCACTTTGTTTGAAAAGAAGATTTAATGACACATATTTTAAATGCAGTGTATATCAATTTATAGAAAATAAGATGATTTGGAAACAATCCCATGGATTTTAGAAGATACAAATTATTAAATTATAAAATGCTTTATTATATGCTAAAATTTTTCCCACTGGACGTTTATTTTTTTGAGAATGATCAAGTTGCTTGCTTATTATATATGTTTACATTTCATCCTAAGTTAAAGCTTCACAATTGCATCTGGAAGATTAATTATTTTAGTAACTAAGCAACTAGAATGATAGCTTTTAATTGGAATGGGCGAGCAGTCTAAGGCATCAGGACTTTGAGCTTGGGCTAGAGATAGCGCTGGTTCGAATCCGGCTTAGACTAGAAATATTTATCAGTAACACCTTCTACTGTACTGGTTCGCCCCCTTACTCTGTCTGAATAAGTTCCTCACACAGATCAATAGTCTATGAGGAATGGGCAGGGTAAGATTAAGAAGGAGGTCGGCCTCTCCTTTAGAAAAAAATAAACAATTTTTTTTCAAAATACACATGAAGTAAAAAGTAAATATTCACAATTGGATAGTAGGAGTCCTCACTTAGGTATTTAAGTTCTTTAACTTTCCAATATGCTGGAGAGTTGAAATTTGGCACACACATTTTTATTGCTTTTAATAGGAAAAGTAAAGGTTTCTAATCACCTTCAGATTCTTTGAACAAAAGAACTGTATAAAAATTGTTGTCCCATTGGTGCCTGATGTGAAATTATAGAATTTTAATTGTTACTTCAAAGAGATTAATTGTTTTATTTTTTAAGTGTTATCAATTTTAAAAGTAGCTTTAGTCACACAAATACTGTATGGTTTCTTATATTTACATTATGCTGTTTCTGTTAGATGTGTAAAATTGTAGTTTGTACAGTGTTAATATTTTATAGTTCTTTAAGAATGTATATTGTTTATCAGTAATAATTTTTTACTGTTTAATTGAAAAAAAACAGTAAAACTCCCCAAAAACTCTAGATACATTAATTGATTTAATCAACCCCTCCTTTCCCCAATTCTAAACACCCTTATTAACTTTTAGGTATGTTAGAAGGCTCTAGGCTTATAATAATTATTGTACGAGAGATGCAAGGTTCCTATACAACAGGTTGTCTCATTCTCATATGGTCTATATGGCTTATGAGTTGTGACATCAGAGGGAGACCTCCAACCACAGAGTATTACTTACTTACTTTTGTATTACTTACTCTGTGCCTCCAACACAGCATGCTGAACCATTAAAACTACACTCTAAAAACCATTACTTTATATGGTCCTTAGCCTGCGACCTTCGAGAACTTCTAGTCTACCACTCGTGGTGTAGTGCCACGGGTGTTACTCTCTGTAGTGGAGAGTAGGTAAGTTTGTTGATTCCGTGAGGGTGTTTCATCGCACTCCTTGGCCTGGACAGCGGATAGCCGGGTGAGGACTAGCTAGCCGCACGGTCTCTTCCCCGATACGCCTTGGTGCAATAGGCGTCGGCTTAGGGAATCCTTTTCCTTCCCTATTAGTGGCCCTGCTGTGTCCATTCGTTCACGGTGTACTGCAGTCTATTCGTTGTATTCGTATACTACTCACAGCAAGGCCGCTTCTTACCATCCTTGATAGGTTTACCATCCCAGTTAGGCTTCCTCTGCCCTGCCCAGTCCTCGCCCACCCTTTCTGGCCCCGTCCCTCGGGATGGGGAAGAAGCCGGTCCCTTCGGGGACCAAACCTCCTCCCACCGGCCTACCGCCACCCAAGACCACCTCCAAACCAACCATCTCCCCGGCCCTAACACGGTCGAAATCCGGCACCCTGCCTCCTCTCAACTACCTCAACGGCCACCCAAACATCCCCGCTCCGAAACCCATCCCCAAGCCCTACCAACACCGCCTTGAACCGGCGAAATACCCCACCAAACCCCGACCAATGCCTGACTGGAACACACTTCTATCTCCCGCTTCCTCGACTTCTCGTCCGCCCCCTCATCACCCCGCTCCACACCACCCTCTTCACCTCGCCCTCAATCCCCAGTCCCAGGACCCTCCTCCATCTGGTCACCAGTCCCGGTGGCCACGACTTCCAGACCTACTGCCCCGGAAACCCACCTTGAGGACTCACCATGCCCGACCTACCCACGCACCCCGTCTAACCGAGTGACCATTCGTCCACCCATGGTCAAATGGGTGGACGAATGGTCCATTATACATTCAGACATAAACAAACGTATGAAACAAATATGATTACTAACATACTATTGAAATTATTTAAACTAACAATAACAATCAACAACAACAAAGTAGTAATTAACAATTTTAATAATAATAACAACAACAATAACAAAACTGTGAAAAATTAAGCACTCGTTACAGAATTCCTAATCGTGTATTATAATTAAAAATAATCTTCTAAACAAAATAGGAGAGTTACAAAAAATATCTAGATCAGAAAATACCTTCTCATTTTATAATATTGATATATTATTTTGACTATTTGACAGTGGTATTGACCCACCCGCCCACCCATACACGTACAGTGGTATTGGCCCACCCGCCCGCCCATACACGCACAGTGGTACTGACCCACGCGCCCGCCCATACACGTACATTGGTATTGACCCACCCACCTAACCATACAAGTACAGTGGTATTGACCCACCCGCCCACTCATACACGTACAGTGGTATTGACCCACCCGCCCACCCATACACGTACAGTGGTATTGGTCAATACTGCACGTGTATGGGTGGACATGATATTATCCAGTTCAATTTACACCAACCCACCAACCCATTCTCGTACTGTGGTAATGACCCACCCGCCCACCCATACACGCACTGTGGTATTGACCCACACGCCCACCCATACACGTACAGTAGTATTGACCCACCCATAGACGTACAGTGGTATTGAGTATTTTCAAGAGTATTTTGGAATTATATAAATTTCTGATTTTAATACTATACGGCTATTATTACAAACTGCAACGGCACACCTCACTTCAGGCATTTCACAAACATAGTCATATGAATTCACAATTATTCAAAACAAAGCCATACCACAGTATAAAACACCATACTCAAAATTAATCAACAACGTATATCAGATGTTTTACGCTGTTCCGGTTTGTTTTGTTTACAGCAGTGAAGGTAGAAAAAACACAGCTGAGGCCTCCCTATTATGTAATTGCTACCTGCGAGATATGCATGCGTACTTGTACGAGACAACCTCTTGTATAGGAACCTTGGGATAGATAGGGCATCAGTAAAGTTACCAAGAGGAGATAAGTCCACTAGCACAAGAAACATATAAAAGACACAATATGACATACAAATTTTCTTAGACAAAGCGTTAGAAATCTCCGACAAATTAACCAATGTAACAATATTCTTTTAAGGCACCTAAAATTTGTCTTAGTAGATTCATTTATTGTTGTAGATTTATTTAGTTTGAAAATTTTATTTCACTGTCATCAGTGAGCAAATTAGAGATTTCTTGTTAAAAGTTGATTTCTCTGGTTTTGTTTCACATACTTACTTCAGGTATGATTCCATATTATTTTGGATTTTTATTGAACATTTTTAGTTTTTTAGCAGTTGACTAAACTTTACCATGAATTAGTTTTCCACAGTAGGGCAAAGTGCCTGAATTACTATGGTTTTGTTTAGCACAAAAAAGCAGGCTTATCTTATTATATTTTCCTTTGGTAAGTCCTTTAAAAATTAAAACACACAAAAATGGTAAAACAGTCGAGGAGATATTTCAAGTCCAGTGGCCTTATCTTCAGTCCATCGCTGTAAAGGTTTAATGGAAAACTAGAGTGGCCTACTAATAGCCTTCAGGGGGAGCCCCACAACAATCATATTCTGGCATAGGTCTACAACGATCTTGTCAGTGTCCTCTTGAGCTCTTTCTTCAACGCCAAAGACGTGAAGGTTGCTACGACACTGATACTGCTCCTTCTGTGCAATCAGTTAGCTTCCTATCCAGCTGCCTCACCGTTGCAGACAAAGGGCAACCATTTTATGGCCTTGAAATATCTCCATGATTGTTTTACGGTTTTTGTGTGTATTAAAAGTTACCAAAGGAAGGTTTAAAAAGGTAAGCCAGTCCTTAACTAACCAAGAAATATTTAAGTTTGAACTCAATAGAAATGATCTCTGTCTGTTTTAATGGTTCGGATATACAATAATCTGTAAATGAAACTAAAATGGTTATACAATATAATATAAGAAAAACAAAAAATGAACTATAATTTTGTTGATAAATTGTAGTTTTGTATAGCTGTTTAATATCAACTGAAGTAATTTTTAATATAGAGCCTAATAATTGTCAATGTAGCTTTTTATATGATCTTTCAATAAGAGTGTTGTAATAGATAAACAAAAATAACCACATACATAAAAATAAAGTGCCATCAGTTTTAAAAGTAGCTTTAGTGACATAATTATGGTGTCTTTTATATCAAGTATGTACATTTTACTATTATGTGTACTGTTAGTTTTTTAATTTGCCCATTATTGTTTGTAAAAAGTGTTGATATTTCATAGTTCTTTTAAAAAAATACTGTTTATTGGTATTAAAAATTTATTTTTGTTAAATTAAATACTATATATATGTTTTATTTATTACCATTATTTACCAACAACTACTGTACTTGCATTAATTAATTCCACTCCCCTCGTAAATTTTAAACAATACTAACTTTTACAGTAAAAAAATCGGCTCTATACCAACATCTCACATGCTCATGTTCTAGCAAAAACTGAACTCTTGAGACACCAAATCTTACATCCTTTTCAGTTTTAACATGTTCAGTGCTTCAGAGAAATTGGGACGTGATTCTTAAGTTGAGTTATGAGATCTATAGGTTATTTATTTGCCATGATGTATAAAGTTATAATAATTTAAAGATCTTGTATGTTGCAACAGTTACTAAATGCTTTATCAATGAAATAGCTTTCTTTATAAATATACAGGGTGTTACAAAAATGTTCGGCTAGCTATGCATTTTCAGATTCAATGTGCGATTCTAAGCTAAAAATGAAGAATAATATCTTTTCAAATTCCACTTTGTTTAGGAGCTAGACGCCATTTTGTTTTTTTCATAAAACAATTTATATTTTTTGTTATCTTTACAATTGTTACAAAACTCGGTAAATGGGTTAACGTTAGAGGGTAGTATTTGATAAAAAATATTTTTAAATTATCTTGATTATTTTCAGAATTACGGCCATTTTTTTTTAATTTTAACAATTATCTAAAAGACCACTGGTTTTAAAAAAATTGTGCCAGACACAAAACAGTTTTTTAATAACTTTACCTTTCCAATGATACCTCATTTGTAAAAATCGTTAAGAAATGACAATTTTATGAACTAAAATTAATTCACATGCAAACTAAATGGTTACTAATTTGACAGTATTTGACCTGTGATTTAAGTTGTTCATAAAATTGTTATTTCTTAACCGATTTTTACAAATGAGGTATCATTGGAAAGGTAAAGTTATTAAAAAACTGTTTTGTGTCTGGCACAATTTTTTTAAAACCAGTGGTCTTTTAGATAATTGTTAAAATTAAAAAAAAATGACCGTAATTCTGAAAATAATCAAGATAAATTTTGAAAATAATCAAGCTAGTTTTGAAATATTTTTTATCAAATACTACCCTCTAATGTTAACCCATTTACAGAGTTTTGTAACAATTGTAAAGATAACAACAAAGATATAAATTGTTTTGTGAAAAAATCAAAGTGGCGTCTAGCTGCTAAACAAAGCGGAAATTGAAATATATTGTTCTTCATTTTTAACTTATAATCACACAAAGAATCTGAAAATGCAAGCCAGCCCAACCTTTTTGGAACACCCTGCAACCATTTTGTCTATGTTAGTTGTAAGTCAAGTTATCAAATGCAGATTATAGGGGAAATATTTTTTGCCACTACACTAATTAAAGACAGGTGTGCGAGACCTCAGGACCTTGTAATGCATTGAACATGTTAACCAAGTCCGTTTCCACAAGAGTTACTTCAAAAGATGTAGCATCATTTACCACAGTGTACATGTCATCTTTTTACTTAGTTTTTTATTTGAATAGCTCATATGTATGTGCGCTTTGGCTTTAGGATTAAGTATTTTTAATGTTAAAAGAGTTAAATGAAAGAACTAAAATATTAAAAATAGAACCAAAAAATCCTGTGAAAAAAGAAAATGTACATGAAACAAGTATGGCAAGTGAAATGTAGTAATGCTTGATGACAAACAGCTTATTGAAAAGATACAAAAATTAGCATATCAACCATATAGAATGATCAGATGGAATACATTTCATATTTTTTAAAGTATATTAATAGTAAATAATATCCAGAAGTATCTTTCAAATAAAAGCTGTAGTCGCCTGGTAAATTTAAATTAAACAAATTACACACCAACAAACAACTCAGAATAATTAGATTTATGCAATTAATTAAAAATCGCTTTAAATATATATTTTATTACTTCATAATTATACAGTACAAGTAAATGTCACACAACACAAATTTATTACAATATAAGCACAAAATGCACAAGGGATTTCTTTTGTAAATCCCTCTGGTCTGGGAAAGGTGAGCGTGGTTCACCGAAATCGATCACCATAATATTTATGCATTTTGTACTTGTATTGTAATATATTTGTGCATTTTGTGCTTATATTGTAATAAATTTAAGTTGTGTGACGTTTACTTGTACTGTATATATACCAACACGTATTATGATAATTAAAAAACTATTCATAATTATCAAGAACTAATAACATCTTATCCCACCCACAAATATCAATGAGCCACAAGACAAAATCAGCTGTTCAGAGGGATATATTTTTGTATTGAGGTATAATGGTGCAGTGCTATAACCCAGATATTTGGTAGGGACAAAGTGTTATGAAGACTGTAGATAATAAGTTTATGCTCAGTCCTCTTAATATAGAAATGACACGCTCAATGGTGACTATTGGTGTATCCATTGAGAAGTCTGGGATGTCTATGTTGGGTGGTAGTCAGTGCCCAGATGTTGTGTAACTGAGTATCCAGTTTGTCAATTAGCTAAAAATCGGACCAATACTATGTGGTTCGGATTCCATGTAAAGCTAAAGGTCCTTTTAGTTGCCCTGGCAATTGGACTATTAATAAATGGCACTTTCTAAGCATAAATAGAACTCATTTAGTAGCAAGACTACACAGATCATTCACACTCACCTTAAAATATGCACAAACTTGTGTTGGCATCTCATATCTAAGAGGATGGACTTGAAACGTTTTCTTAAGATTATTTAGTTTTGTATTACCTCTTATATTCCAAACCAAGTTCAAACATGTCCTTTAATAAGGGTCTTTTTATAATGGTCTAAGATTCTGAGGTAGATACTGATACAAATTCTCTGTCTTATATTTGGAAAATTATACCTATTTGGGTAATTATATAGAAGAGGGGCCTTGTCAATTTTTTTTATCATAGTAGATAAATAGCTAAGAAACAAGAATATGATGGTTTTTACTTGAATTTTTTTACCAACGTATTATGCTAATTAAAAAACCATTTTTAAGAAATAAAGCCTCGATTCTGCAAAATTGCCTCTAATTTGTTTGGTAATAATATATGTAATTACCTCTACATTGATCTTGTACTAAACTACTGTATTAATTTGTCCCATACTGATTTTGCAATAAATTAAATAACTAATTTATCTTTTGATTCAATGATTGTTACAATCATGTCTGGAAAGGTTATTTTTATTTAATTTAAAAGCTAAATTTTTGTATATATGATGAAACATAAATGGCCCCAGTTTTGAGTTTTTCAGCATTTTACTCTTATTGTCCAACCCATTTGAGAAGAAGCTATATTCTTCTAGTGATGAAATTTAAATCTTTCGAAACCTCACAAAATATTAAGCTGAAACACCAGTTACTCTGTTCTAATTTTGGGAATTATTATTTCATAATAACAGTCAAAGTGTTCAATCAATCAATCAATAAAATCTTTATTTGTATATGCACATTGTACATGTAAATAGTGTCAATTAAATACAAAGTATACTAAATAAAATTAAATTTAAGATAGTTGGCAGTTTAAATAAATAACTATATATTAAACAAACACGAATACAACTTAGTTCAAAGTACCGAGAACTTAAAGCAAATAGTACAAAGATTGCATCAAACTAGGCATGATTATTAAAAAATTCCTCAAATGAATACAGAGATTGGCTGATCAAATATTGCTTTAATGATTTTAAAAATTTTGAAGAATCTTTGATTTGTTTTATATCCTCTGGAATGTGAGTAAAGAACTTTACACCCATGTACGATGCTTTCTTTTTAAAAAACTCAAGTCTGTGTGATTCCACAGTGATTTTGTTTCTGGTGTTGTAATGGTGTGCATGATCATTATTCAGTGGCAGATGAAAGGCCTTGACATATTTAACAGTCTCAAATATATACAAACTGTATACTGTTGGAATGCTCAATTCTTCGAAGACTTTCTTAACTGAGTCTTTTCTTTTAAGTCTCATCATAATTCTTATGGCCTTTTTTTGCATAGTTAAGATTCTATTTAAATTTTGTTTTATGGTACCTCCATAAATACTTATACCATAGGATATGTATGAGTGGATGAAGGCAAAATATATCGTTTTCAAAGTTTCTAAGGTACACAAATTTGACATTCTTTTAAGAGCATAAACACCAGATGATATCTTTTTTAAAACATATTCAATGTGGCAGTCCCAACTTAAATTCTCATCAATGTTGTTTGAAAGTTATTTACTAGCATTGGATTGTTCATGATATGTAGATAATATTTGAAGATTTCCAATGCTTTGAGTGTTTAAGAAACAAACACAAAAAATGGTGAAACACAACAATCTAAATTAACTAAACATGCATGGGAGAATGAACAGAAGTTTTTATGGAATGAGGCAAAAATATTACACCATGAACCACACTACTATAAAAGAAAGTTAACTTTAATTAAGTTGAATCAAGATCCAATTAGCCAAAGTAGCATAGAGGTAAGACCACTTTGGTTGGATCTGTTAAAGTCTCATTTTAACAACAATAAAAAAATACATACAGGAAGACCTGTTTCCACACACCCAATGAAACTGAGACGCCGGTGCCCCTAGGAGGGAGCATCATTTGCCTTGTCCCCAGGATTCTAGTTTGGAGGCACTTCCCAAAACACCCTTAACAATAAATATAGGACACAAAACATGAATATTTTACACACCAATATCCAACAGGCCCCTAACCCTAGATCCGCTTGGAGGGAGTTTTTTACTTTGTCCCCGGAACACTAGCGTGGAGGCTCGTCATGAGGAAATATCAAACAAAAACATACTTTCAAATACAACAGAATTATTCAAATACACAGGGACGATTACAACACCCCCAATCACCTTGCACAGTCCACCTAGGCATCGCTTGGAGGGGGCTATCCCCCACCACTCGTCACGGATTGGCTTACCGCAAGGATTCATTTTCTCTCTGACGGTCGTGGTGAGTTGATCTCGTGAGTGTAGTGGTGCGAGGACTCCTTCCTCCCGCCTCAGTGGAATTAGTAGCTGGTTGGAGAAGTTGAATATTTTGTCTACTTAATAATCTGATCTATGCTCTGTTGATTTTTTCATATTTTGCATTTATTTTTGTATGTCATTGAGTATTTGGTCTATTTAATAACTTGCTCCGTGTTTTGTTGACTGATTTCATGTTTTACATTTCTTTTGTATTTCATATTGTGTATTATATTTTGTATAATTATGTTTTGTGTGATAGCTTTTTAAGAACTTTTGACTTTCAACAGTAATCTTTAGTATCTACATGAAGTATTAAGTCTTGTCTGATTTAGTATGGGTTAAGGAAAGAAATTTAAAAAATATATAGTTTTAGATGTAGGCTAAGTTAGTAGTACACCTGAGGATGGCAGGAGTTTGTTATACCTGTCGAAACTTTGTTTGTTTCTTAAACACTCAAAGCATCGGAAATCTCCAAATATTATGAACAGTTATTTAATTATGTTAAATCACATAATTATTCAATTATGTTTAATCACAAATATGACACTCTGGTGAAGAATATAACGATTTAAGCAAAATATTTCCAAATAGATCTACCACATGGACTTCACAAATATATTAAAGTAAGAATAAATTAAATATGGTGATGAATATGAACAAACAAAACTTATACAAAAGGTTAATTTTATTTACAAAAACATTTTAAACAATTTAAAACAATAAATTAAAAATATTATGACTGGAACTGCAAGACGGATGGATCAAAAGGTGTTCCACGAAAAGGAGATCCTTCAAGATTCCAGGCTTTGTTGAGGATACTCAACTGCTCCTGAAAGAGAGATAACATTTATGTATAAAGAAAGAAATTTATATCTTTCGAAACCTCACTAAATATGAAGCTGAAACATCAGTTACTCTGTTATAACTTTGGAGTCATTATTTAATAACAGTTAAATTTAACAGGGCCTTCCTATGATTTTTAAATTTATTGCAATATTGGTTTTGTGTCTCTCCCTGGTAGTTAAGATTATAATTTATTAAGTCTCCAGTACTGAATGTATTATTTTATACTTTATACATGACGATGTAAGTATAAGATAGAGCAAATATTATGATGATCCATTTTGTAAACCATCCCAAGACCGAATGGATTTCCTTACAAAACAGTTTAAAAGTAATCGTTTTAATCACTATGAAGAAGTTACTAGGAACTATAATATTTCAGGTTAGGTTAAAGGGCACTAGGCCAGGAATTAACCTTCCAAAAGAGAGGTTACCCTACCAACCGTTTTAAAAACCATTTAGCCCAGCCCAAAACCAACCTCAAACCAGAAGTAGTTCTTAATGCTAACCCCTTGTCACTTATTACCACCATAGCCTTCAGAAACAACCATCCTGAAAGATGGCTTCAACATTTTAAAAGCAATCCCTCATACCAAATATCTCCTAGAAAATAAAAGATCTCCTACTGTCACTTTCAGAAAAAACAAAACCTCCGTCAAATCCTAGTCCATGCTAAGTTACCTGATCTTAATATCCCGACTGTTCTAATGACCAGCAACCAACCGGTTCTAATCCTTGCAACAAGAAATCTTGCAAAACCTGCCCTACTAAGAACCATAGTAGTGGGACTATTTAGGGAATTCTACCTGTTGTTCTGGTAACATCAAGCCCCTTCTTTTCCGTTCCTCTTGCGCTATTACTTTCTCCACCTGCATGTGATCTTCCTCCGGCAACTCTGTTACATGTTTGCTAACGTCCAGCTTGCTGAGATCCAAACGGTCTTCCGTTATCAGCAGACGGTCCCACCACTTCTCACCTACTTTCTGCAGATGGATCTGTAATTGAACAATATTGAATTCAATATTTAATTTCAATCAACACTACAGATTA
>JAQJVL010008278.1:0-20436 GCA_035578905.1 Stictocephala bisonia
TCCAACATTGAATTATGTTGTTTGAACAGTTTTTATATGTATTTTTTTTTCCTTCTTAACAAAAACTTGACTCGCCAGTTCACATGGGCTTGCAAGCCTGTGCGTCAAAGTACCAACCGTAGGCTCAGTGAGTATTTGAACCTTGGACCTTGCCCTCCGCAGTCCGAAGTCTTAGCTACTGAGCTACCACGCCGGCAATATTCATATTTAGCAGAAACAAGTCATCTTCAGTATTCCCAAACAGAGATATGGCAATATAGTGGAAGAAAAATAGTGTCTACGAATATTTTAGCCTTATTAATCAAGTAATGTTATTTTAAAATGTCATTTTAAAATCATAAAAATTCCCAACAAAGTTTGTATTGAATTGAATTAAGAATTTGTATTATTTTCCTATCTGAAGAAAATTAACATGCTGAAATAAATTTTTATAAGTATAATTTTTAATCAGAATAATCTACTTCAAATCATTAAATAGCGGAGAAATAATATAGTTCAAATTAGTTACTTTGAAATTCAAATGACCGCTACTCTGGAAAGGATAAACCTTTTGAAGTCCGGTTTGCTGCAATTATTTTCTATTGAATAAACCTTTAATTTTATACCAAACTCAACCTAGTCTTACATTAAAGACTCCACTTGGGCTGACACCTGAAAAGATGAAATGTTGCTAATGGCGTCAAAAAATGTGTGCTTTGTAACCATGATGATGTACAAGATTTCACTTTTACCAGTGAAGTCATAGAAAAGTTGTGAAAGCGTTTCCATATTTTTTTCTACCCTGTATTTTGACAAGTACACGATCTTTTTTTGTATATATCCCATAAAGAAATCTCCAAGAGTTGGTACAAATCCAATCAACTGTAGTTAATAAATATATCAGGTATAAAGAGTGGAATTTTGGTCATTCAGTTCATCAAACTCATCGTTATAGGTTTTATTTGTAGTTAATTTCTGTATGATTTCCTTCCACAATAAACTGTAGACGGGGATCACTTTTATTTTGGAAAATTAAACGATAACTTGTATGGTGGAATTTTCCTCTCAATTTATAAATAAGTTTAAAATAAAAAAAAGTACTTACCTAATGAGATAAGCCACTGAGAAGAAATAAATAGAGGTCATAATTCAATAGTGCACTGAATGTGTGTTGAGTTAGTGTGTGGAGTGGTCATTTCTCCATTTACCATACGATGACAAGGCCAGCACCTTGTCAGTATCCCTTATTCCTGCCAAATCCTCAAGGGTAAATGTAGTAACTATACTACAGATGTATTATAAATACACAGATATATTATAAAGATACAAATTAGTTGTAATCTGTTCATAGCTGCCAATGAGGCATTCACTGTGCCATAAGAAAGCAATCTGTTTCTATTTTTTCTCTGTAAAAGATAAAATAAAGTCTAAAAGTATAAGTATTTTATGACCATTACCGAACTATAACATACAATGGAACATATTTAATTAAATAATTGTCAGTTATTTATTACGTTATAGAATCAATTCTAGATCTAATTTTCATTGATCTATATGACTCTTCAAACCTGATATTTTTACATTAATTTCATGTTAAAACATGCAAATTTAGTACATGACTTATGATCATAGATCTTATGTTCAAACAGAATAAAACAAATTTAACAATTTCGTTGGCTTCAGCAATTTGCTCCTCAATCTTTATGAAAATTTTAAGTTACGGAGTAGTTTTCTTTATCTAACCATATCGAAAACTTGTTGTAAGTAAATTATATCAACTCAAGCAGTGAGGGTAAGACTGATGGGGTGCAAACCTCATATTCCCCTTCCCCTAACCCTACCCACAAGTCAAAATAACTCAATGTATCAGTTAGCCACTCCAGAATTTAGTCAGAGAGTAATCCAAGGAGCTCACAGTTATTATAGCAAACAAATTTATCGTAACAAGTTAAAATATGTTTGTTTCTTTGTTTTCATAAATTATTTGATACGATAATAAGGTAATTTAATCATTCAAAAGTATTATTGACACAAAACATTACATAAATTGCTTCAAGCATTAACAGATATCTCATCGTAAAAGCTAAACTTTGAATAATTAATAATAAATAAAAGAAACAAAGGTTTATAGTTACTTAGACTATTTGATTTCAGTCTATATATATTAATTAACAGTTAAAAAAAGTCTTTTTTGTTGCTACATAAACATACCCAGAGTTGTTGGACACTGGAAAAAAGTAAGTCTTCAGGAGAAGTATTTCTTTTCTTCTTCTTATGATCGTGACCAAAATACTACATTGCTTACTCTCATAATGGTCAGAGGTTTTAAATGTTTCTTTAACGATTGGTTACACAGTAATCATTCTTTGCTTGATAATCATATTGTACTGAGTAGTGTAAACGTTTCTAGAAGTTCTGCTGGAGATAAGTGTTGTAAGGAGTGGTGCTGTCTTGCCACATTCCTTGTAAGGCCGCTAACAAGCAGCAAGGATAGTGTCCCCACCTTCACCCAGTGTGCTGGTCAGATTGTGTTGTAAACAGATTGTACTCTATGTCACCATTTATTTATGGTACAATACAAATTTCTTGGAGTGAGATCAGATTTTGGGTGCTATTCAAACTGTGCTCTTATTGATACAAATTTAACATTGTTATAGATTCATATTTGTCATTCTGTAGATATGCTTTTTATTTTACAAAGGAGATAAGTGTTGTAAGGAGTGGTGCTGTCTTGCCACATTCCTTGTAAGGCCGCTAACAAGCAGCAAGGATAGTGTCCCCACCTTCACCCAGTGTGCTGGTCAGATTGTGTTGTAAACAGATTGTACTCTATGTCACCATTTATTTATGGTACAATACAAATTTCTTGGAGTGAGATCAGATTTTGGGTGCTATTCAAACTGTGCTCTTATTGATACAAATTTAACATTGTTATAGATTCATATTTGTCATTCTGTAGATATGCTTTTTATTTTACAATTGGCAAATTTAAAAGTTTTATAATATTTCATAAAAATTTGAATCAAAACCTATATTAGTCAGAAATCTTCAAATCATGTATGTAGCAAAGTTTTTTTCTGAATGAACATAGAATAAGTATAAATTTTGAAGTGTTTTGTGTCTAATTGGTAATGAACTGAAAATTTATTTAACATTAAGGTTGGAATGTCAAAGCACATTTATGGGGCCAATCTACGAACATTAAGAAATTATTTATTATTAAAATAAGCATTATGGTTAATCTGTGGAGTAACGCAGATGAATCATTGGAAACCATTATTTATAATATAAATATTATGTCACTTCCATCCCTTATAGTTTATAAGTCAACTATCAACATAAAAAACTATTCAATATTATTAAAAAAAACCCAAAGGGCATTCTTATGACACAAGAAATAATAATAAATCAAACAATATAAATATCACAAATCACAGAAGAACTTCATCTACATAAATATAAAATTATACAACTATTTGTCAGCTTCTACACAACATTTATATTATAAAAATTTCAAATCAAGATGAAGAAAAATTTTACAGAAAATTGTTTATATAAAATTGATGAATTCTTTGAACTAATGAAGAAATATCCTGCAGTACTATAATTTGTTATACACTAATATATTTTATATTGTTATATTTTTTATATTCCATACAATTTTATACATCAAATGATGTCAATAAAGTATTATTATTAAAATACTGGGTTGGAAACTGCATTTAAATGTACTCACATCAAATTTAACTTTGATCTTTATATAACATTTAAAAAAAGTTCCATGGATCAATTTGGGCTTTAATAAATAGTGAATAAATTAGCGTTTTGTTTCAGTTTCATTTTGCATAAAAAATTGTGTATCCATTTAACTTTTAAAATTTATAAATTGAATGTTACCTTAAATTAGCTACACACCCAAGAAATGTAAATAAGTCTATTTAAACACAAAGTAATCCATTTAACTTTGATTATTTGTAAATTATATGTTACCCCATACTAAATACATACCCAACAAATGTAAGTCTATTTAACTTTGAAAATTTGTAAATAGACTTTTACCCCAAACCAACAATGGAAAAATACTGTTCAAAGCACATCTAATTTGAGATTAATTGGTGATTCAGGGTGAAAGTGTATTACTCCATATTGTCCAGTACACCACTTGCTGGCTGGACAATGGAGCTGTTAACATTCCAGGGGAAAGTTGTGGGAGTGGTGACCAATCGAGGTTGTTGACCTTTACTGCTACACAATAGTCTTTACTTCCCAGCCTCTTTAGTATAATTTGCCTGTTTTAAACATTTTTTCATTTATACAGACTTGTTAAGGCAAAGAAATCTGGAAAGTTGCTACACTTATTTAATTAGATAAGAATACTCTTTTAATACCAAAATGTTTTGTTTGCAAAAAATCTATACAAGCAATATTTAAGAAACACAGAAAATACTCTAGATTGTGTTTCTTAAATATTGAGAGTATTTTTAGAAAACAAATTGTTTTAGATGTAGGCTAAGTTAGTAAGTGCATCTGAAGACGGCAGGAGTTTGTTATACCTGTTGAAACGGTGTTTGTTTCTTAAACACTCAAGCATTGGAAAACTCTAAATATCATCTACATATCTTGATATTCTTTGTTGCTTACATTGTTTTCTGTGAAAAGCGATAGCTTATATGGGAGTCCAATCGAATATAAATAAGGAGCCAAAATTTCCATTTCAATATTGGTTTCAAGGATGTCTTATTTTACTAGGCGAAATGTAAGGAATTGTTTACATCGCATAAGCTCTGAACATTTCCATCTATATACATTTTAAACTATGTCCTTTTTTATAAGAAGATATTAAGTACAATCCACGAGCTTTGGAATACAATTTGAAATAGAGAAACACTGTCTTAATACCACGTCACAAAACAGCCTTTTTTGAAAAACATTTATCATACAGTGCTCCCAGACTTAACAACTCATTGCCTGGTTCAATTAAATGTGAGAGTGGCTTAAAGACATTCAAGCATAAAGTCAAAGAGTCCTGCTGTTTTTACAGTGTTAGGGAATATTTAGAACAAGGGAAGGTCTAAGTGGTGTAGCTTAGTTAGTTGTAGAAAAACTTGTGTTTCATTTTTAATGTAAAAATATATAGTTTGTACTGTTTACTTGCAATTTAGATTTGCTTATATTGAAGCCATTAGTTGTTAACTTTTGTCAAAAATAAAGATGTTTTGATTTGATTTGAATTAAGAGTATTCAGGCGTTCGTTTTAATTTAACATATGTTACAATATTTCATTCAATATTGCCACGGTAAAAGTAAACATTCAACAGCTGTTGTAAATATATTTAAAATATGATTAATTTTAACGTGAATTTTAACATCATTGCATCAATATTAGACTTTCAGTTGTACTGTAAACAACGGTCTTATAGAGAACATACATTTAAAATATGATTTATAAAATTTTACATTGTGCATTAATAAACTGTGTAGATACAAAGAGCAATGTAAGCAAAACTACTGGTTAATTAACTGACTTATCAAGAGATTTCCAAAACTAAATACCTTACACCATTAACTTGACATTTTAAGATAAAGCTGATTTTTTTTACCAAGAAAAGAAGAAGAAGATAAGACATGCGTTGACATAAATAGAATAGAAAGACTCTATTAAATGTAATAAGCTGTTTAACATAAACATTGCAATATTGGATAGTGCAATTAAAATAAACTTATAAAAAAAAGTTTGAACAGTCGTAGCAGTGGAAATTGTGAATGTTGCCATATTATTATTTCATATCGAGATTTAACTTTTTTGAAACTGGAAATAATGTATTTAATTTTTCCTTTAATATTTGTGTGTCAAATATGAATTTTTATGAATTGTATAAATATATAATAAAATAAAATATTTTATTAACAAATTGCCAGCTGGTTTCAACATTTAAAATGTAGTGGGTGAAACCGTGACAGGGAGGTGGAGTGCTGGTTGGTAATATTCTCATTAATATTAATTATTGGTTACAAATGGGTATTCCATGTATAAGGAACGTTTGTGCCAGTAGTTTAGTTAGTTAGTGAGGTCTGCTACTACAGCTTGTTTAAACTTCAATTCCACTAATTTACCTCAAAACAGCTGATAGATACACAAAATTTAGCATTTAATTTATAACACAGCATTAGTTTTTGTTTCATTGCAGCTTCAACTTTAAAACGTTTTAGTTTGAACGTGATGTTATGTATTGTATCGTAATGATGTGCTTATTGGCAGGTCACAGACAAGTACAGGACTGACATTGAGGTGACCAATGAGCAGATAGCATCAGGTCCTGCTCCTCTGCAAGTCCGGCGGGGAAGTGAGCCTGCACTCAACCAACTCATCCCTACCTCCGGTAAGTCTTCACTGGTGGTTTGTATGTGCCATTCAGTCAAGTTTGGGAGTGAGACTGCGCAGAAACATTTAAAGTTCATTAATTCATTAGACAACGTTCTTAAGTATATAGCGTAGTGTTAAAAGTTCCATTATGAACATGTGGGTGTATGAGTGAGAACACTCTAGAATGATGCATTGATGTAATTTAACAGGTCACAACAGTTCTATTGATAGTTGTTAACTGTTGATAGCTTAACAACTTTAAATAACGATTAGTGATAAGTTAAAACAACAACATTTAAATTGTCAATTAGACGACAAATTTATGTTATTCTCATAGTATTAACTCTGCAAAACTCTGATTTAATTAATGTTAACACTTTGAAGCCTAGGCCGTTTATACACCGGTTTCCATGGTTACCTAGGCATTTTTGTATTAAAATTAAAAAATTCTGCAATATATATTTATTTGATAACTAAGTGTTATATATCATTTTAAAGGGTATAAAAACACCGTTTCAGAAATATATAGATATAATACATCCAAAATATTACAACAAACAAAAATAGCTTCAGTTCAATTGAAATAATTTGCCTTGGTGTGATATAATTTGCAGCAATGTGGTCTGAAAAATTGCAGGATCTTTATTCTCATCATCTAATTCCATTCTGAGCATGAGTCAAGAACCGGATCTTGAATATTTTCATTCAATACATCAATAAATTCAAGATTTACTTCACTGTCTAAATCATCGTCTACTTCTGAATCATCACAGAACGTCACGAATTGAATCACTTCTAAGATCACTCATATTATATAAATAAAATAAATAATAAATCATAAATCATAAATATAACAGCACTTTTATAAATAGTTGAAATAACTGAAAATAAAAACAGACTATTTTTATGTTATTATTTTCGATTGATAAAGAAACACAATACGAAACTGTACAACATTACAAATAATAAGTTACAACTGTACAAACAGAAATAACATATTCACACCAAACAACTACAATAGAGATGATTTTATAGAATTGTAAACATTAAACAACTCTAAACAATAACAGGCACAACGATCACAGAATATAAAAACAGCTGACAAGTGACAACTGACGTTCAAAGCAACTACCGACGGCGACTTTCGGTAGACATCTGGTTATAATTTTTTTTCATCACATGGTTTGATAACAAACCAAACAGCACAAAGCATAAAAACAGGTAGTAAGAAATATATTTTTATGTAACCTAATCACGTGAATACATCGATATTATGAAAGTATTTTATTAAATACGACCGCCCGTTATATTTATTTATTTATTTATTCATAAGACACTGATCGTCAAGATATGGGCGAATATGGATTTCGAATGAGTGTGATGAGTGTAGATGAGCGAATGTAGTCATTGTTACAAACTAAGGTCGACTATTCCTTAGAAAGTGTCATTAATTAATAGCCCAATGACAAATGAACAGCCGGTGGTTATCAGCTGATCCTTCTCAAAATGTATTATGACTCTGATTGGGATCGAACTGACAACCTTTAGCTCATGAAGCTGGGATTGAACCAACTACGCTACCGACCAATTCACGGGCTTAGGCTTCTAAGTGTTAATTCTAATGTTTTTCCTTAACTTACTACTTATTAACTGTTGTGAATCAGTTGTTGTAATCAATCAATTGTTTCTTAATCAGCATATTACGTGTCTTTTGTGAATCCCTCTGGTAAATGAGGTTTACTAAATCAGTCACCACAAAATATGTACATTTTGCACTTGTATTGTGTTAGATTTGTGTTATATGACGTTCACTTGCATCAATAAATTATCTGCCCACTTAGGCACCAGCAATGGCCACATCGTGGGGTTACCAGCTGTCAATGAGGCTGCCAAAAGGTGGTCAGCCGCGGCCCCAGTCATAGCCGACCCACGGGACCGCATCCCCCTCACAAGAAAGGTACAAATTTATATAAATTATTCTTTTTGACTGTAGTTATTTTTAAAAAAATCTCGAATGACTATATTATAAATGCTTTAACTTGATATTTAATTGGTTAAGTGTATTTAGTATAAAACAGTCAATAGTCAAAGATTATACTCTTAATATCCCACTGATAGTAAAATTGTTCTCTAAACACATTGTGGCCTATCAATAGTAGTTTTTTAGTTTATCAGCCGTTACTGTCATCAGTGTTCACTTCTCAGCTGTTCTATCATCTGAATTGTTTGTTCTAGTTTTAATCAGTTAACATATAAAATAAACCAAGAATTTAATATAAAAGACTGTGTGTTATTATTCTTCTATGGTGTATTCACGATTGGTTTTATTCGATTATAGATTTTTTCATTCGTAAACAAATATGTAAAATGTATATATTTTTATTTGTAAGTAAAAAAAAACTTTTGTTAACATCTTCAGATTGAAGACTTAGGATTTATACTAAACAGTATGTGGGTTGTACTAAAAAAAATTTTATTTAGTGCTACCCCCAAAAATTATTAAGGTAAAAATGAAGTCTAATGTTCTGTATATAGCAACCACAAGACTGTATAAGGATACTAGATCGCGTCCATTGTTGCTTTTATGTTCAAAAAATTTGTCTAACTTTGGGGCAATAACTTTGAAATAAAATGTTGTGTGTACAAAGTACAATTTGGTGACTTAAATTAACCATTTCTGAGTAAGTTACTTAAAAGTAAGTAATCAAGCTATAGTATTATTTATTTATTTTTTTAATTTTA
This sequence comes from Stictocephala bisonia, assembly GCA_035578905.1. Taxonomy (NCBI): domain Eukaryota; kingdom Metazoa; phylum Arthropoda; class Insecta; order Hemiptera; family Membracidae; genus Stictocephala; species Stictocephala bisonia. The sequence goes on from JAQJVL010008278.1 coordinate 9,086, forward strand.
TTCTATCCATATTTGTAATGACAATTGATTGTTAAGGAGGAGAGGAGAGTCAATGGCCACCACACGAGGGAAGGGGAGGGAGAGAGATGGACCCACCAGGAGAGGGAGGAGTCTCCCCACCGGCTGTCTGCAGGCACTGGCTTCTCCAGGGAAGGCAGTCGGTTGTCCATGCAGTACCTTAGTGATGGTCCAGGGTGAGTTTACACCTATATTTATCTAAAATCAACTTAGAAGCCTTTTGCTTTTAGCCTAGACTAGTCCACACAAACACACATCAGCCTTACATACACCTTGATGTAACCACCCACCCAGTGTACATCTTGATGTAACCTCCCACCCACCCAGTGTACATATTGATGTAACCACCCACCGAGTGTACATCTTGATGTATCCTCCCACCCACCCAGTGTACATCTTGATGTAACCTCCCACCCACCCAGTGTACATCTTGATGTAACCTCCCACCCACCCAGTGTACATCTTGATGTAACCTCCCACCCACCCAGTGTACACCTTTGTGGAACCGTCACCCACATAGTGTAAGTATTGTCGGCAACTGGTGTCAGATATCTTCATTATACACTCACACTCCATGTATAACTTGCGAGGTTTACCGAGGCACTTGGACAAGCGATGTGCAGTAGACTAATTGAAGAGGGGGAGCCGCCGAGTCAGTGTGTGCCATATGTTAAATAAAAATACAAAATACAATAATCTGAACTTTAAATTGTTATTTACAACTCAACTTAACTCTGTTATTGTTAATAGATAAATAATTGTGACAATTATTACTAATTAATAAATTATGTGTTTATCTTTTTTGTATTTATTTGTTTATAGATATATTGATTATATCATAATTTTATTTCTTGATTTATAAGCAAATTAACGTGCCTATTTCCAGATCTGACTTTGCACATACAGTATAATATGTTGTTTTTATTTTAGCAATTAGAGGGTTTAATTCAAATTAAAAATGAAAATGATGTTTCTGATTGGTCATTAAAATAAATGTAAACAAATAAAGGAGGCGAAAATTAATTCTTTTCTACACAGAGAGACACTGCAAGCACAGCTTGACCGGCAACACGGTAACTACATGGTGTAGTGGTGTATAACAGTGGTGGGACTGGGATTGCCCTCCCCTCCACTGTTAGTATTATTCTCCTAACAGGCCAGTGCCTCGGTAAGCCTCGCGAGTTATATATGACAACATTTATACTACGGTGACATGCTTCATAATAAATCAACCTAATATACAATAAGATTTAGAATGATCAAAACATTCATTGCGTTGGGTGGGAGGGTTCTACACTCAATAATAATCTTTTATCCTCAGATAGACACACTTTCTGGATTTTATATAGTAATGTTTTATCTGTAAACAATAGTTTTGTCTTCTTAAGTATAAGTTTAGTTAAAATATTTATTGGTTTTGAAAAAGTAACTAAAAAAAGAGTAGATCATTAATTAATGATCCAATTCGCAAGCGTAATGAATATTTATCTGAAATATTATAGAAAATGGTAAATTATCCATTTTAGTAACGTGTCTTAATGGTGCTTTAGTCAGATACATGTAGAATAAATAGTTCAAAACCTCTGAATGTTTGGTTTGGTGTTTAGGGGCATGAAGTGGATGGATGCAGCTGACCGAGTGATCAACGGCCGAGGACAGTCATTATCTCTGCCAAGGGAAACAAGACGCAAGGAACCTCTTGGGCAGGCCACCTCTAGTCCCACAGAAAACCACCGCAATGACAGGTACAATGCTGTTATTTACCACACTTGAACAATTTAGGCTTTCCGTCTTTTCCATTACTGTAAGGCAATTCAAGCCATTATCGTAGAAATTACTGTGCAAAATTGCTTGTATGCTTTCCGAGCCTTATTTTAAAAGCTATATTAAACACTAAACTCTATAACCAAACAAAATTCAAGTAATTTTTTTAAATTTTAAATGCTTTAATTTTAAATATAAGTAATTAAAAATAAATCAGAAATCAAAACTATTATTTAATAGAACTGACCTTAACATTTTTAATGCCACACCATTTTTGTGAGCATGATTTTACAATTTATTCTGAAAATGCTATATTCACTTCTTTGTTCTTTCTAAAGCAAGTAATAAATATAATAAAAATAAACCAAATTTTAATTTTTTAGGTGTATTTTTATCAGACCATGTTTATATTCTAAGTATATCAACACAGTAGCTAAAGATCATTGTTCTTACTTCCTACACATACAAATGTTTGTTACCCTTGTATAGTGTAACAATGCTTGTTAAGTCAGACATTGTATAGTGTAGGCGAGTTCTTGGCACAAAACTGGGAGACCAATAATTGGCAAGAAACTGATGCTGGATAAGCTTGCCTTCTAGAATGAATGTAAGATTGAATGAAATAATTGTATGTATGAATGTTGAATTTGTAGAATGAATGAACATAAATTTTTTTTCCTTTGACGATTGCAATACAATTCAATGTTAAAATTGACTATGCAATAAAAAATTCTAATTTATTCTATACCCTACTCGGTAACGTGTATACATTTCTTGAAATAATATATTAGAGAGATAGGACATCAGCAAACTTACCTTAAAAGACAAGTTCACTAACATCAGAGTAGTAGTCACAAACACAAAATACACAAAAGCTCACAAATTTTCAACACCACTGGCATTTTCTTCAGGTGAGTAGAGGGAGAGAGAGAGAGACACTGAAATGACTTCCACTATTGCTGGGTAGGTGGCTGTGGTGGGGGGGTGTACATCCATAGAGCAACACTCAGGTGTAGATGCAGTATTTCAGTTAGTATATATATATATATATAAAAAAATATAAATGAAGTTTGCTGATGGGGAAGGGGTTGAAGGGAAGTGGTCTATCTTATGTTCAGATTAGGTGGGTCACGGGATTTTGTTATCCATTGGTGTGCTAATTCCATCCTTCGGAGTTGGGAACTATTGGCATGGGAAGGAAGGGATCTGATTACCTTAGTGGTGTAACACTGATCAAAATTTTGATTATGGAGAAGAGTATGGGCAGAGACAGGTTTTTCAGGATTTTGGACTTTGCAATCATGTCTATGGCCATTCATGCGTTTACGAAGGGTTTCACTGGTAAGGCCAATATATTGGGCAGGACAGTGCTGGCACTGGAGTTGATAAATTAGATTGGTGGAATCACAGGAGTGGTTTCCAGGTATCTTGTAGGTTAAGGAGGTAGTGGAGCTGGTAAAAGATGTGGCTGAGAGATGAATAGGGCAGGTTTTGCAAGATTTCTTGTTACAAGGATTGGAACCGGGTGGTTGCTGGTCTTTAGGACAGGTCAGGATGTTGGGATCAGGTAACTTAGGATGGACCAGGATCTGGCGGAGGTTTTTGTTTTGTCTGAAAGTTACAGTAGGAGGTTTTTCAAGGAGATCTTTGGTGTGGGGGGAAGCTTTTAAGATGTTGAAGCCATCTTTCAGGATTTTGTTGAGTTTTTGTAGGCCATGGTGGTAATTAGTGATAAGGGGTAAGCATTGGGAACTGCTTCTGGTTTGGGGTTGGTTTTGGGACTGGGCTAAACGGATTTGGTTTTTAACAAGGTTGGTAGGGTAACCTCTCTTTTGGAAAGCACTGACAAGTTGGTTGTTGTATTGATTTAGGTTTCTGGGAGAGGAAATGATACGTTTGGCACGGGTGGCTAGGCTATAGGGTAGGGAGCGTTTAGTGTTGTTGGGGTGACAGCTGGTATAGTGAAGGTATTGTTGTTTATTGGTAGGTTTGATGTGAATATCAGTTTGAAGGACACCGTCCTCCAATCCAATTTCAACATCAAGGAAGACTATGCGTTCAGAAGAGGATTGCCACGTGAAATTCAGTGATGAAAAGTTTTGTAGGCTTTGAAGGAAGGTTTCAAGATTGTTTTCGGAGTCAGTCCAGATCATGAAAATATCATCGATGAAACGGAGCCAGCAGAGGGGTTGGACGGGTTGTTTTTGAAGGAAAGTCTTCTCCAATTTCCCCATGAACAGGTTGGCATAGGAAGGGGCCATGCGGGTACCCATAGCGGTACCCTTGATCTGGAGGTAGTTAATGCCAGAACTTTGGAAGTGGTTTTTTTCAAGGATGAATTGAGTCAGCTGAACCAGGAAGGAAGTGCTAGGCTTGGTGTTTGGAGGGCGTGTATTGAGGAAATACTCAATAGCAGCTAAGCCATGAGCGTGGGGTATATTGGTGTACAGTGAAGTAGCATCAATGGTAACCAGTTTGGTGTTAAGGGGTAGAGGTTGGGGAAGATTGGAGAGGAGACTAAGGAAATGATTGGTGTCCTGGACGTGGGAAGGAAGTTGTCGTACTAGAGGTTGGAGTTTATCATCGACAAAGGCAGAGATGCGTTCGGTAACAGAATTATAGCTGGCCACAATAGGCCTACCAGGGGGAGGGATGGTGCCTTTATGGATTTTGGGTAGGATATAAAACTGGGGTGGAGTAGGCTGTTCATTGATAAGCAGGATTTGGCTGGCGGTGGTTAGGTTTTGGTGTTTAGCATGATGAAGGAGGAGATTTTTCAGTTCTTGGTTGTGTTTTTCAGTTGGGTCGAAGTCAAGTTTTTTGTAGGTGCTGGAATCGGACAACTGGAGGTTAATTTCATTGATATAATCGGATTTGTTAAGAATAACAGTGGTGGAACCTTTATCGGCAGGAAGGATCATAATGTTGTCATTGGATTTTAGGGACTTTATGGCTCCGCGTTCAGCGATGGTAAGGTTCTGATCTTTAGGTAGTTGGGAGAAGAACTGAGGATCTGACACTTTTTGGAGGATGAAGTTAAGGTAAAGTTCAATAGGATGGTCAGGAGGTAGTGGTGGTGGGTCAAAGCTGGAAGGAGGTTTGAAGCGCGCTAGGCAGGTTTCAGGCAGGTTCGTAGGATTAGGGTTGAAGGTGTTGTTCTCAAAAAACATCTTCAACTTCAGGTTGCGGCCAAAGGAAATGACATCAGAGACTAAGGAGAACTGGTCTAGGTGAGAAGTAGGAGTGAAAGTAAGGCCTTTGGACAAAATGCTCAATTCAGGTTCGGAGAGGGTGTGGTTTGATAGGTTATACACGGAATGGTTGGAAGGATTGACTGTTTCCGTGGGTTTGACACTTGCGGGGGATGGGTTGGTACACAGTTTTTTTGGGAAGAACAGGGAGTTGGCCAATGGGTGTGGGTATATTAAGAAGGTCAGCTAGGTTAGGTTTTGGGCCTATAAGAGGATAGGTGGATTCAAGGTTAGGCCTAATTTGAAGGAATCCAACTGCTTGGAGGGTTTGTAAGTAGAGTTTGGAAAGTTTTTTTAGTTTGGTTTGGTTGAGTTTGGTTAGCAGGTTGTTGGCAGTGGTAATAGTATTGGTAAGTTCATTGATAAGATGGGGATTGGTGGATATGATCAGTTCATAGCAGGCAAGTAGGCTAGTAACAGTTTTATTGTGTTCTTCTTTGTACAGATTAAGGATGGTTTTAAGGATATGAAGGGAGTGACCATTAGATATTTCCAGGATTTTGTTGTGCATGTAGGAAGGCATAGCAGATATGGCAGGTTTAGAGGTTAGGCCTAGGGGGACAATTTCTAGGGCCAAACAATTAGAAAGAAAGGAAATATGGCTGGATAATTTGGCTAGATGGAAGGAGTGGTTTTTGAATTGTTTAAGCCAGCACTTAGGAAGATTCATGATGGAAGAGGACAGGAAGGCAGAATACAACACAAATGGAAAACAAGAAGAGTAAAAGGGAAAAATGACTTTACAATTTTAGGTTAGGTTAAAGGGCACTAGGCCAGGAATTAGTATATTAGAGAGATAGGACATCAGCAAACTTACCTTAAAGACAAGTTCACTAACATCAGAGTAGTAGTCACAAACACAAAATACACAAAAGCTCACAAATTTTCAACACCACTGGCATTTTCTTCAGGTGAGTAGAGGGAGAGAGAGAGAGACACTGAAATGACTTCCACTATTGCTGGGTAGGTGGCTGTGGTGGGGGGGGTGTACATCCATAGAGCAACACTCAGGTGTAGATGCAGTATTTCAGTTAGTATATATATATATATAAAAATATAAATGAAGTTTGCTGATGGGGAAGGGGTTGAAGGGAAGTGGTCTATCTTATGTTCAGATTAGGTGGGTCACGGGATTTTGTTATCCATTGGTGTGCTAATTCCATCCTTCGGAGTTGGGAACTATTGGCATGGGAAGGAAGGGATCTGATTACCTTAGTGGTGTAACACTGATCAAAATTTTGATTATGGAGAAGAGTATGGGCAGAGACAGGTTTTTCAGGATTTTGGACTTTGCAATCATGTCTATGGCCATTCATGCGTTTACGAAGGGTTTCACTGGTAAGGCCAATATATTGGGCAGGACAGTGCTGGCACTGGAGTTGATAAATTAGATTGGTGGAATCACAGGAGTGGTTTCCAGGTATCTTGTAGGTTAAGGAGGTAGTGGAGCTGGTAAAAGATGTGGCTGAGAGATGAATAGGGCAGGTTTTGCAAGATTTCTTGTTACAAGGATTGGAACCGGGTGGTTGCTGGTCTTTAGGACAGGTCAGGATGTTGGGATCAGGTAACTTAGGATGGACCAGGATCTGGCGGAGGTTTTTGTTTTGTCTGAAAGTTACAGTAGGAGGTTTTTCAAGGAGATCTTTGGTGTGGGGGGAAGCTTTTAAGATGTTGAAGCCATCTTTCAGGATTTTGTTGAGTTTTTGTAGGCCATGGTGGTAATTAGTGATAAGGGGTAAGCATTGGGAACTGCTTCTGGTTTGGGGTTGGTTTTGGGACTGGGCTAAACGGATTTGGTTTTTAACAAGGTTGGTAGGGTAACCTCTCTTTTGGAAAGCACTGACAAGTTGGTTGTTGTATTGATTTAGGTTTCTGGGAGAGGAAATGATACGTTTGGCACGGGTGGCTAGGCTATAGGGTAGGGAGCGTTTAGTGTTGTTGGGGTGACAGCTGGTATAGTGAAGGTATTGTTGTTTATTGGTAGGTTTGATGTGAATATCAGTTTGAAGGACACCGTCCTCCAATCCAATTTCAACATCAAGGAAGACTATGCGTTCAGAAGAGGATTGCCACGTGAAATTCAGTGATGAAAAGTTTTGTAGGCTTTGAAGGAAGGTTTCAAGATTGTTTTCGGAGTCAGTCCAGATCATGAAAATATCATCGATGAAACGGAGCCAGCAGAGGGGTTGGACGGGTTGTTTTTGAAGGAAAGTCTTCTCCAATTTCCCCATGAACAGGTTGGCATAGGAAGGGGCCATGCGGGTACCCATAGCGGTACCCTTGATCTGGAGGTAGTTAATGCCAGAACTTTGGAAGTGGTTTTTTTCAAGGATGAATTGAGTCAGCTGAACCAGGAAGGAAGTGCTAGGCTTGGTGTTTGGAGGGCGTGTATTGAGGAAATACTCAATAGCAGCTAAGCCATGAGCGTGGGGTATATTGGTGTACAGTGAAGTAGCATCAATGGTAACCAGTTTGGTGTTAAGGGGTAGAGGTTGGGGAAGATTGGAGAGGAGACTAAGGAAATGATTGGTGTCCTGGACGTGGGAAGGAAGTTGTCGTACTAGAGGTTGGAGTTTATCATCGACAAAGGCAGAGATGCGTTCGGTAACAGAATTATAGCTGGCCACAATAGCCTACCAGGGGAGGGATGGTGCCATTTATGGATTTTGGGTAGGATATAAAACTGGGGTGAGTAGGCTGTTCATTGAAAGCAGGATTGGCTGGCGGTGGTAGGTTTTGTGTTTAGCATGATGAAGGAGGAGATTTTCAGTTCTTGGTTGTGTTTTCTTTGGGTCGAAGTCAAGTTTTTTGTAGGTGCTGGAATCGGACAACTGGAGGTTAATTTCATTGTATAATCGGATTTGTTAAGAATAACAGTGGTGGAACCTTTATCGGCAGAAGGATCCTAATGTTGTCATTGGATTTTAAGAAGGCACTTTTGGTTCTGGGTTCAGCTGATAGGTCAAGATCAATTATGTAGTCCTTCTGGAAATAGGTTCACACTGTTATTACGAAACGAATTAATCAATGAAATTAACTCCAGTTGTCCGATTTCCAGCCTACAAAAACTTGACTTCGACCCAACTGAAAAACACAACCAAGAACTGAAAAATCTCCTCCTTCATCATGCTAAACACCAAAACCAAACACGCCAGCCAAATCCTGCTTATCAATGAACAGCCTACTCCACCCAGTTTTATATCCTACCCAAAATCCATAAAGGCACCATCCTCCCCTGGTAGGCCTATTGTGGCAGCTATAATTCTGTTACCGAACGCATCTCTGCCTTTGTCGATGATAAACTCCAACCTCTAGTACGACAACTTCCTTCCCACGTCCAGGACACCAATCATTTCCTTAGTCTCCTCTCCAATCTTCCCCAACCTCTACCCTTAACACCAAACTGGTTACCATTGATGCTACTTCACTGTACACCAATATACCCCACGCTCATGGCTTAGCTGCTATTGAGTATTTCCTCAATACACGCCCTCCAAACACCAAGCCTAGCACTCTTCCTAGTTCAGCTGACTCAATTCATCCTTGAAAAAAACCACTTCCAAAGTTCTGGCATTAACTACCTCCAGATCAGGGTACCGCTATGGGTACCCGCATGGCCCCTTCCTATGCCAACCTGTTCATGGGGAAATTGGAGAAGACTTTCCTTCAAAAACCCGTCCAACCCCTCTGCTGGCTCCGTTTCATCGATGATATTTTCATGATCTGGACTGACTCCGAAAACAATCTTGAAACCTTCCTTCAAAGCCTACAAAACTTTTCATCACTGAATTTCACCTGGCAATCCTCTTCTGAACGCATAGTCTTCCTTGATGTTGAAATTGGATTGGAGGACGGTGTCCTTCAAACTGATATTCACATCAAACCTACCAATAAACAACAATACCTTCACTATACCAGCTGTCACCCCAACAACACTAAACGCTCCCTACCCTATAGCCTAGCCACCCGTGCCAAACGTATCATTTCCTCTCCCAGAAACCTAAATCAATACAACAACCAACTTGTCAGTGCTTTCCAAAAGAGAGGTTACCCTACCAACCTTGTTAAAAACCAAATCCGTTTAGCCCAGTCCCAAAACCAACCCCAAACCAGAAGCAGTTCCCAATGCTTACCCCTTATCACTAATTACCACCATGGCCTACAAAAACTCAACAAAATCCTGAAAGATGGCTTCAACATCTTAAAAGCTTCCCCCCACACCAAAGATCTCCTTGAAAAACCTCCTACTGTAACTTTCAGACAAAACAAAAACCTCCGCCAGATCCTGGTCCATCCTAAGTTACCTGATCCCAACATCCTGACCTGTCCTAAAGACCAGCAACCACCCGGTTCCAATCCTTGTAACAAGAAATCTTGCAAAACCTGCCCTATTCATCTCTCAGCCACATCTTTTACCAGCTCCACTACCTCCTTAACCTACAAGATACCTGGAAACCACTCCTGTGATTCCACCAATCTAATTTATCAACTCCAGTGCCAGCACTGTCCTGCCCAATATATTGGCCTTACCAGTGAAACCCTTCGTAAACGCATGAATGGCCATAGACATGATTGCAAAGTCCAAAATCCTGAAAAACCTGTCTCTGCCCATACTCTTCTCCATAATCAAAATTTTGATCAGTGTTACACCACTAAGGTAATCAGATCCCTTCCTTCCCATGCCAATAGTTCCCAACTCCGAAGGATGGAATTAGCACACCAATGGATAACAAAATCCCGTGACCCACCTAATCTGAACATAAGATAGACCACTTCCCTTCAACCCCTTCCCCATCAGCAAACTTCATTTATATTTTTATATATATACTAACTGAAATACTGCATCTACACCTGAGTGTTGCTCTATGGATGTACACCCCCCCACCACAGCCACCTACCCAGCAATAGTGGAAGTCATTTCAGTGTCTCTCTCTCTCTCCCTCTACTCACCTGAAGAAAATGCCAGTGGTGTTGAAAATTTGTGAGCTTTTGTGTATTTTGTGTTTGTGACTACTACTCTGATGTTAGTGAACTTGTCTTTTAAGGTAAGTTTGCTGATGTCCTATCTCTCTTAATATACTATAAAAATATGATGACACAAATTTCCTTAAGAAGGTTATATTTACTATGAAGCTAAACTTAGCAAAACAACTATCGTTAACTACCACAACAAACACTTTTGGCCAAACAAAAATCCATATCAGCAGGGTCATCCACAATAGTAATTTACCATCATTAGATAAGAAGCATCAACAACAAGCCTTCTTGTTTATGTATTAACTCTATGACCAGGGCCGCCCAGAGACTTTTGGTGGCCCCGGGGCAAAGTTTACCATGTGGCCCCTTCCTTCACTTCAAATAAATTTAATTACTCTGATTGTCAAATATACTATAGTTGATATTTTACTTTTAGCACATTCTACAATATTCTTACCATCTCTTTCGTTAGATTAATATTAGATAGATAGATAGATAGATATTTATTTTGTCACATAATATTATTACATAGTGCAGTAATTGCTGCTGTAACATATGACACGTCTTATGAACTAGGATTTAGTCTAGTCTTAAAATTAGATTTTCCACTTATATTTGTTATATTTACTTATATTTATGAATTTACAATGTCTGATAAACGTGTTTATTTTTTACATATATACATATACACATACACACCCATATACACACACATACACCCACATACACACATACATACATTCATACATATACATACATATACACACATATACATATATATCGGCACAATGCTTAATCAGTATTATCATTGAGAAATTCGTTGACTGAATAGTAGGCCTGATGGATTAGGTGATCTTTCAGAAGACTTTTAAATTTGTTTAAGTTGGTTTCTTCCCGAATAAATCGTGGCAGGTGATTAAACATCCTCAAGCCAGAGTAGTGAGGAGCGCGCTCATAAAGCGTTGTTCGATGAATTGGGTAACGTAGAAGAGACGAATCTCTCAAAGAGTACCCATAGCGACACCGATCTCTCTCAACTACTTGTCTGAGTTTACACTGCAATATTGTTTCGTAAATGTAAAGGCTGGGGAGGGTTAGTATTTTCAACTCTTTAAAAAGAAACTTGCACGATTCTCTGAAACCAATGTTTCCTATAATTCTGATGCATGACTTTTGAATTTTAAAGATCTTTGAAGAAAATGTTGAATTTCCCCAAAAGATCACCCCATATCTCAGATGCGGATACACAAAAGCGTAATAAACTGACAAAACAACATGGTTGTCTGTTACTTTGGAGATGACCCTCAGAGCAAATGAGGCAGAACTTAGTTTGGCTTGTTT
>JAQJVL010008279.1:0-20449 GCA_035578905.1 Stictocephala bisonia
TTAAATTTATATTAAATGAATTGAGATAATAATTAATTATATTTTTACTTATGTAAACAGTTCAACGTTGAATTGATGTATTTTCTTATGATATTTCAGCATTGAACATCCAAGGTTTTTTTAATAATTAGGAAAACTAAATTACAAATTAAGGTGTTTTGTAATGTTTTTACAAGAGGCTATTTGGATTAGTAGTATGTGTAACTAAAAACGTAGTATATAGTAATAAAATCTTACATTATTAGGTAGATGATTGCTAAAATTAATGAATATGTTTTTCACTACTTATGATATAGAGGTTAAAATAAGAATTGCAAAGTTTGTTGAAAATGAAGATTGAGAACCACTGCATAGAATAAAATGAAGTAAATTGTTAACTTATTACGTCTCAAATATTACAAAGGGATTTTAAAAAATAAAACAATAACTTATTGATTTAAATAAAAAATTATTAAATATATCAACTAGCTATTTCAATATAATCAGGAAGTACATAAAAAATATATAAATAAAGCATATAGACTATATTACGTTTTAAAGACATATATAAATAATGCAAATGCTCACTGTTTTTTTAATGTATTTACTTCTTAACTTATTTAGTGTATATAACTTATATAGGTTTTTATAAGTTTTACACTATTCCATTTAAGAAATAAATTATAAGTAGCTTCTAAAAAAACCATTAAAAGTAAACATACAAACAATTTGCCAAAGATCAAAATAGCTTTAAAATAATTGAAGGGGAAGCCTTATTATTAGGCCACTCATTCAAAAATGTGTTATGGGGTTCTTATAAAAAAGTAAAACCATAACAATAAGAAATCGGCACTGGTGGCGCAGTGCTCTAGCTCAGCTACTTGGGGACAAAGTGTTTGGGAGATTGTAGGCGATAGGGTCCATGCTCGGTTCTCTTTAATACCGACAAGGCTTCTGCTCAATGGTTGTCATCAATATAGACACTACTAGGGAAGTCTGGAGTGTCCGTGTTGAATGGTAGTCAACGTTCGGGTGTTGTGTAGAGAAGAGAACTAAGTGTCAAACTTGTCAGTTAGCTGAAAATCAGACCAACACTACTTGGTTCGGATTCCACGTAAAAGCTGTAGGTCTCATAGTTGCCTTGGCTATTGGGCTATTAATTAATAGTCCTTTCTGAGCTAAGTCGAACTCAGATAGTAACAATGACTACACTAGTTCATCTACACTCATCACACTCATTCATGCTTCATGTTCGCCCATATCTCTTCGATCGGCGTCTTAGAGATGAATAATGAATAATAATAATAATAAAGCATGGGTGATAGAAGGAATTTTTTACCTTTAATGACCATGTTATTAGGAATATTCTTAAAATAAACAGTAGATTATCTATTATAAGCCACGTCCGTTAATTATTTTTCAGTTATAATAAATTTACACCTTTTTCTAACGGTTCACCAGTCAACATTTATTTACAAAAACAAGTTTTTATCATAAATGCCCCAAACTAATACAGTTAAAAGTTGTATATTCACATAAATATAATATATTCTTTGTTACACTAAGATAAAATATGAGTATTGTATTAGGATAGTTTTGCCACTTGATACGGATAAATGTAAACAGCCTAAAAAGCTTATTGTATCAAATATATATTATAGTTATATTGATTAATTATACATGTTTTAAAATATATTTAGTTGTTTAAGTGTACAAAGCTAAAGTTAATATATTTTACTATTATAATAGTCTTGTTTATCCAATTCAATTAAATAACCAATATTTAATATTTGTTTTTATGCTGTATGAAACGAGTTTGTTTTACATAGAGTCCCAGCAGGTTATCTAAATCACTACGAATGGTGAAATGCAAAATTGGAAAGCAAACGCAAACAATTTATTGCAAGAAAGCAATGTTGTAACAGCTGTTTGGAATTGCTAAACAATAACACTTAATCAAGTTGTTGACAGAACCATTTTTTCATTTTCAGTTCGCTTGCATTTTTATAATCATAGAGATATGTATGCCTGGTCCATTTTTTTATGGAAACCACTCTTGAATAATTTTAAATATGTATTGGTTTTATTAGTTACATTATTGTAAATATGTTTAATTCGATATTGTTATTATTTGCAAGACTAAGTAGAGTAATTATACATGGGTCCGTCTTGTTTCTCTTATAATACTGTTTTACCATACATTCCACAATATATTAAGGCTTTTGACTATAAAATATCACTATATTATGCTAGTAAACGTTTACGAAAATTAGTTTAACATATACAATAATATTCCTTTAATTTATTAATCAATTAAACATAATTGAAAATCGTTTACATACTAATAGCGTACCACAATTAAACATTAAATATTAACTTTAACGATTTTATGGTCTGTTTTTAAATGTCTTCTTTATTTATTCTTAGCACATATATATTTTTAATAACTTAAATTTGTACATTGGAATGTGTGATTTTGTCTATTTTGTGGTTTTGCAAATGTAGTGTTCAATTTATTGTAAAGAATATGAAGGTTACTCAATTCGTTAGTGTTTAAGAATAGGAATAATAGTGCATTCGTCTGGATAAAGGCAAACATAAAATAGAGACTAAGAGGATTTATAGGAACAAATAGGATTTATTTTGGAGTTTGTGCTAAAGAACGCGAATTTTGAGAGGAGTGATGTACCGAAGACTAAAACGAGGGAGATTGAATATCGAATAAATTATTAATAGGTAACGGGTCTGTTGCGTATTTAATTTAAGTTAGCAATATTTACTAATTATTTGTATATTCTCTAAATTATTAAGTTGTGAAAGCATTGTATTTCTTACTTCCATTGCCTTTCATTTACGCCTTCACCACTTCACATTTTTGAATAAAGATTTACGTATTGAAGCCGTTGTGTAAAATAACATGTCGGTCTTTAACAGGATGAACCTTTCAGACTTTGGAGCCGTTGCAGTCCCAAGGGACCCTGCCATCCACATCAGAGAAGAATACAACAAGAAAGACAAGGTGTCCGTGTGTGATTCATTACTATAATAAATAGTTTTTTTAATTAGCCCAATACGTGTTGGTACATACACAGTACAAGTAAACGTCACACAACACAAATTTATTACAATATAAACACAAAATGCACAAATATATTACAATACATGCCTTCTTTTGTGAATCCCTCTGGTATGAGGAAGGTAATTAAGCGTGGTTCAACGAAATTAATCAGCATAGTATTTGTGCATTTTGTACTTGTATTGTAATATATTTGTGCATTTTGTGCTAATATTGTAATACATTTGTGTTGTGTGACGTTTACGTGTAATGATTACTATAAATAGTTCATAAAAACTATCGAATCAAACTCATGATTGGACCTAATTTTAGGTTAAAACCAAACCTAGATCAGGTAACTGAAAATTTAAAAAATATGCCTTGTGCATTTTAAAAACTTAATTAATTAATGGGAGATAATATTGAAGCATAACATGTTTTATTTTCTGGTAATACGTACTATTTTATGTACGAAAAGTTAAATACAATAGTATAGTAATTCCAATAAATCCTAATATTAAAAGACAAAGAAGAAATACCCTCTTTGTCATAATTAAATATTCTACTACCTGTAATTGTAAAGCTTATAATAATTTATTCAATTTCTTTCTAGATTTGTTTCTTAGAAAAAATAATAAAAACAACTATTTCCTTCTATTATACATAACCCTTTATACCTTACTGGTTCTTAGTATGCACTCAGGTTTAAAGCATCCTGCACGATAGGGTGATTTACAATTTAAATTATTAATAAGTTATAAAGAATATAAAAAGTTCCTAAATTACTAGGCCTGAAATACTTAACCTGGATACACGTATTAAAAGCGTGTTGTGTGTGTCATCTGAGCTGATTAGTCCCAAAGGGGAGGAAAGCCTTGTAATCTACTACAAGCCCGTGATGGTAGTTTTATAGCTCGTGTAACATCCTATTTTTGTGAGCTTCAGGTAAAATTCTATTGTATAAAATAAATGAATAATGTTTTTCTTAAAATAAATTATTTTTTTTAGTACCTTAAAATTATTTCATGAGGATTACCTAATCATATTGTTAATTAGTAAGGTAAATTATAATTTGAAAAGAAAATTTTTAAATAATCATAGTAAAACCTTTTATCAAAACTCAAACATATATTTTGTTACATAACTATTTAAGGGCACGAAGTACAATCAGTGATACTTTAAATGCCTTTTACCCTTGTTTTTGTGTTTCAAAATGTGCTTCCTCTAATTCACCAAGACCGTCTTGATCCAGTTATTTTCCTTGTCGTCTTTGAGTTAGAACAAAATAATCTGTTTCCAAATAAATTTGTTTAAATGTTATTTGTTTACATGTGGTACTAAACTACACGCACGCATTATTCATCATCCTTTGTAGATGTCGATCTTAGTGATATGAAGAATGAGGGTTGAATGAGTGTGATGGTTGTACACAAAATATCTTAATTTGTAATTTTCTTTTCATGGAGTTAAAATAATTATAATTGCAAAATTCTTATATTATGTTAAGGAAAACTATCGCACAACTTTAATACCCGCAGTTTTAAGTTGTTTAAGACTTTTTTCCATTTTTCATCATGTTGGTATCCTAATAAGTGTTTAGATAAAAAAACAGTAATATTTATATATCTTAGCTTTATTCCACTATGAATCAAATTTACAAAACTTTAAAACAACCAATTTTAAAATAAATGTAATCCACAGAGAATTATGAACTGAGCTTAAATTGAGTTTGCTTGTTAGCTTTATCGGGTGAAGTGGTGAAAAGTGGGAAGACGTGTTGGTTTAAACTTTAGCCACAATCAGCACCAATATTACATTATAAACGAGTTGGTATTTCTTATTTGTATAAAACCGTTGTAAATTAAAATTTCAATTATATATTAACAAATATAATATTTACACAATTAAAAATAAATTTAGTACAATATAGATGTAAAATTATAAAAGCCAGTTTAAGTTAAATTATTTAAGACTTATTTGGATAACATAGATTCATATATTAAAAATTTAATTATTTTAAATAAGACGTAACTTTATGTAATTTGTGTTTTAAATTAATGATAGCAGTTTTATAAGAATATAAGTTTAGCACCATGGCCTAGTCTGTCTATATTATTACCATTTTCTATATTAATAAGGCATTCGTAGACACAGTTTAAATTACAAAAAGTAATCATCATTGAATATCTTTGAAATATAAAATATAATCAATTAGGTTAAAAACTGAACCTATTCGATTTGGACAAAACATGATTATACATTTTTAAAGAAAATATGTAATTATTATTACATTGATATTGAGTAGCTACATTATAAGAAAATTATCTAATTACGTTCCTTTTTCATCTAGCCAAACCATGTCATTTCATTCCATAAAATAAGTAACAAAAGGGTGTCACACAAGAACCACAAAATATTAAATGACTAATCACGTTAGCGATTTGTTAATTTGATTTATTGGTATTAAAATCCCAAAACCCTAGTACCTGAAATGGGTAAAAGCTTTTTGTCTCAGTTCGATTCAGTGGTTACTGTTCTGGTTCGTATTTTTTACGCTCTAGCGCTACTGTCAAATGTGGCATCCTACTTTGCCCAATAACCCCCTTCGATGAAAGTAACATTTTCCTGTCTATCCCAAAACTCCATCTGTTGAATCATTTATCAAAATGTTACGGCATTTTTTTATTTCTGTGTAATTATTTGTAGGAATTAATTTAATATAATGATAAATTTAGATTATATATTTAGACATTAAAAAATGTGAGTAATTCGAAATTTTCAAAGTCAAACTGTAAGAGTTATTTTTAGTGTTTGTAATGGAATGTTTTACAAATAAATAAAAATATACATGTGTCATGTTACATTCATAATAATAAATAGTATTCACGTACCAAAGTAGAGCTAGCGTACAGTTAAAAACAACTATGGTTTTTTTTTCTTTTAATCTAACATGTCTGTTAGATATACCCAGTTTTTGAATTTGTTTTACACACGAGACGGTTTGTTATATTTTATTATTAGTAATGATTTGAATATATGTTTTTCCAATTTATATATATCGTCAATTAGTGGCTCAGTAACTAAGGCTTCAGACTGTGGAGAGCAAAGGCGCAAAGTTCAAACCCCCAAATGAGCAAACTGTTGGTATTTCACTCGTTGAATAAAGTCAACGCACATTCCTGCAGGCCCATACGAACTGTCCAGTGAAGGTTTAAGATTATAAGTACATTTGTACATACATATATGTTTACTTTATTTAAATAAATTGCTTGGTTAATAAATAGCAACAAATAGGCCCTACCCATCTCATATTCACGTATGTAGCACATAAAAAAAGTAATTCGGATAATTCTACTTGGATATTCCAACTGGATTACAAGACAGTATCTATAATTAATTCCATAGTAACATTTAAGTCTAAAGTCCTGTATTTTTATTTTTTTCTTGCCTTAATACAAACAATGTTCTAGTTCAGAAAGAAATTTCCTGAATACAGTTCACGGATTACCACTTGTGAATTACTAATATAACATATTGATGTTTCATATAATTTAAACGTATTTCTGCTATGCATCCTTTATAAGTTGACATAGTGTACATTATTGACAAATTAATTTTGTATATCTCTATAATATATAATTGTTGGAAATGGCAAAGCCACTGTTAAATTTAGAACACAACTCTGTGGTTTTTCAGAAATGTATGTCCAATTCTCGCTATAATTTATTTTCTATAAATGATTGTGCTTAAACGTGATTTTAATCCCTGTTAGGATAAGGGTTTTTAAATGTGTGGAAACCTAGAATTGACTTTCCTTTTGCACCTCAAGTACTTTCCGTTATAACTGGTACTTCAGACACTTAATCAACTGAAAAATGTCCTCAGTTAATTATTTTATGCAGCTATAGTTGTGAACAGGTTTTTTTACTAAGTCTGATATCATTATATATTGCACAGTTCAAAGACATATATATCCAAAATATATATACAAATTGTACTGTACAATATTAGAGTTGGACTAAACAGGTCGAGTATGAAATAACTAGTCAATGACTAACCTTAGATATTAATATGTACATCTACTTCAAGAACGTTTAATTTTTAGGAATTTAAATTTATTACAGAGAGATATATGATTGAATTGTATAAAGTAAATAATTAAATATTATAGTTATAGAATACAATGGGGGAACAATAATGAAACACCCGTTTTGTTACATTTTATGTGTATTTAATCACGTTACATTATATTAAACAGGATTTTGTGCGTTGAAACAAACGCGTTTCGAACGAACTTTTCAAATAGTAAATTACCAACCTATAATTTTAATACATTAGAGCCTATTTATCCGACATGCTGTTATTCGTCATTCCGTTTCAACTGACATATCCTTCCCTAAATCGCCACCGTAAAAATAGATTTTCCGAGATAGTCGCAACCGGAACTGACTTTTATACAACGAAAATCGGTTAATTTGTTACTGAATTTTATTGTGTACTGTAGTACATGTACTGTAATGTGTGAATTACGTAACAATGCAATACAACAATAAGTAACTAGTCAGCTACTGTATTTTTGAATGAGCAGATACCGTAATAATGTTGCTTAATGTCCAACCTTACGTTCAGTTTTAGCACGGGTTGTACTGTGTGATTGTGTGCAATTAATTAACTTATACTCTTGTTACATTCAATAAATAATACAGTAATTTTTTATCTGTATAAAGTTCATTTGTAATTGTTTAATTTCTTATTTAGCACATTTTGTTCATTTTAAGTATTGTTAAATAACTTTATTTTGCAACTTATACATTATTACACAGTACTGAAATTTTGTTACACTGTATTTCTTATTGTTATCAGTTTATTTTGTGTGTTATAACCCAAAGTAATGATTGTTTAAACAGTACTAAAGTGTTAATTCTTAGTAAAATGCATTAAAGTACTTAGTTGAATAAAAAATAGCATTTTTATTGCAATCCCCTATTATCCGACATTTTCACTTATCCGACGTCATCGCAGCCCGTATACGTCGGTTAGGTAAGGTTCTATTGTATATACATACAGTACATAAATCAAAATAATACAATAATGAAAATATAAGATTGCTTTTTAACTAAAAAAAATGCAGGCATTTATAATAAAGAAACAGTATTTTTTTAATAAGTTATCTATGAGTTATAAAATATTCAATTTAATTGAATGTGTTTATTTGGGATTATTGGTTTATAAAATATACTTTTAGTTCTTAATAATGAGCTAAGAATGTGAGCTTTGGATTATACAAAAAATAGTAACATCGTTTTTAATCACTTTGGAATCTTAATTAAACCTTCAGAACCATTTTATTAATTACAATTAATTAAGATCATACTACAACTATTCAGTTCAAAATGTTTACTGGTGTTCGTGCAATATCTTAACATTACATGTTATTGCTAATAGATCACAAATGACCATAACAAAACACCTCCGTCTCACCACTACAAATTTTGAAAACAGATTTGATATAACCGATCTGAGGGAGAAGGCAAACTAAGCACCAGTAATTTACTCCCAGAAGCCAATCTTCGTTCAGCTGGTTCAAATTGTTAATCCACAACAATTATTCAAGTTTGAACAATGAGAGGTGGCTTATATATTGCTAGTTGTTTTGCACTGGTAGTTCACATCACTTAAATATTCTCAGTCTTTTAAATACCAAATGTCTTCAGCCAAGGACTTGAAATTATTAGTTATGGTAGGATTATAATTTATATTTAACAAAATTTAAAATTTTAAGAAACCTAGGATAAGCCTATAATCTTAAACATATGTAACAGTAAACATTGATAGTTCACTTTAAAAATATATAAAAACAAGAATCGCAAAATTTATTGAATAACAATTAACTATACATTTTACTAAGTGTTATCTGCAAGACATAACTTATTATTCTTTAGTTTATCATTTCTATAGATCATTTTAGTTTAAAAAAACCATTAATATAACTATTTCCAAAATGTTTATGATTACATCTTCAGTAAATTGTGTTGAATCTCTAAGATTTAGTAAACAGCTCTTAAAACTCTCAAACACACACTGTATGAAGTATTCAAGTTTAATAACAAAATATAAACCAAAATATTTACTGAACAATACATTTATATGTTAATCCGCAACAGAATTATCATGGAATTTTGATATTAAATTAGTTTTGATCAAGTAACTTTAATCTGAACAATAGTTCAACCATTACTTTAGTAGCTATGTATTTATGGTGAACTTATTGGCAACAACGATCCAGTGGCTTATTTATTTCAATCATGTTTTTTAAATTGGCAGAGAATGAGTGAGAGATAGAGAGGGAGAGAAAAAGGGAGGAAAGAAGAGAGAATGAAAGTACACCTCTCTTGTTTGAATATTATAGTAATTTAGCAACTTTTAACTAAATTTTGATGTTAATGCAACAACGTAATAATTTTATTCAAAATACACAGAACAGCAATATTGTTTAGCAACGTTTGATTTTTAGAATATTTTTAGAACAACAACGTTATTGCAAACTGATACTTTAAATTGAATATAAGATATTTTTTCAGTATAATATAAAGTTATTCTTAAAGTTAAGGACAATTTTAATGAAAATGTATGTCATTTATTTCGTTTAGAAATTCCAGTGTTTGACCCTTAAATAGAGCTAGTCGTTTATAACACAAAACCACGTAATAATTTTCAATTTATAGTAAACGTATATACACTACGTACATAATGGCCTCTAATTAATGAAAGTTTGTCAACCGTAAAACTGAACATTTTAAACTTCAAAATGCATTCTGTTAAATTAAGTACATTCAATATAATTACAATATATAAATATGATTTATATGTTTAAATTGTTGTCGTTGATTCTATGTGATGAAACTGAATTTCAGAGGAGAATCAGGGTCACTTTGTAAAATTGTAATATTTTTAACAACTGAGATGTTTAGTTTTTTTTTTAATGATCTTAAGTAACCAGATTAAATATTGTAATATTTAATGACTAAGTCAAGTATAACATACACAAAATTAAAAGTTAAACAATCTGAAATGACATTGTAGATGTTTGTCAATGTGTAAGATAAACCTTATTGCTGCAACTTGACTAATTGTTATAGATAAACAATACCAACCAGCTGATCCAAGATTGCTTCCTCATAGTAAATTACTTGTCCTAAGTTTCTCCTCTGTCTTCGACTGAAGAAATTATGTTCGTTTTATGGCATTAATATGGGACATAATGGGTATTTTATGTTACATTGACAGTCATAATGAGCATTTTTTATTGACAGTCCTTAAATATTGACAGTCTGTTTTCAGCTGCCATGCGAGGTGGTTGTTATCAGTTTGCCTGCTTGTTCTTGCTGTTGGTTGCATTTGTAATATTGGAAGATAGAAAGGTTTATTTATTGTGTAAATGCTAATGTTTGTTTATAGTGCTGTGTCTATAGCTAGTTGTTTGCTGGCAGTGGTAAATTATTTATTGGTGTTTATTAAGGTCAGTTTAATTATTCCAAATTGTTATTATATTGTATAGGTTAAATTCTTAATAATGTCTGAGAAATATGGAATATGTTTAAAAGGTATATCTCAAAAGCAGTCTAAACTTAAATGTGATGAGTGTGATAAAGAATACCACTCAGCATGTTGTAAAATGAGTAAAGCTGACCTGGACTGTCTGTCTGTTGACGGGCTGGTTTGGCGATGCAATCCTTGTGCCAATGAGATAAGAAAGAGCTTAAGATTGGATGCTAATCTTTTGTCTGGTGAGTTAACTTTACAAGATATTATGAGAGAATTAAAAGAAATGAAAGAAGAACATAAGACATCTATGTATGATTTTAATTATTCATATGAGAAACTAGATGTGAAGTTAACTGAAAATACTGAACTGTTAAAAAAAAACAATCTGAAGATTTGCTAATGTATATAGAAGAGATAGAAAATCTGAAGAAGGAAAATGCTATACTGAAAAGAAATAATAAAGAGTTAGAGATTAGGCTTGTGGATTGTAAAATTGTATTGACATTCATGGAATACCCATTAGTGCAAATGAGAATGTTGTGGACTCTAGAAAAAATTGTATTGAAATTCATGGAATACCCATTAGTGCAAATGAAAATGTGGTGGACTCTAGAAAATATTGTATTGAAATTCATGGAATACCCATTAGTGCAAATGAGAATGTGGTGGAGATTGTTAAGAAGGTAGGTGTGGCTTTAGATGTTAATATTCAAGAAACCATGATAGACAATTGTCACAGACTTGGAAGGAGGAATAATGGTGGAGCACCGGTTATTATTGTTAAGTTTGTGCGAAGACTAGATGTGGAAGAGGTGTTAAAAAAATGTCGTGTTAAAAAGAATTTGTCTACATGGCACATGGGCATGACTTCTGATTTCTCTGTATACATCAATGAATCGCTTTGTCCTATGAAGAGAACGCTTTATGCTCGGGTTCGAGCTTTAAAAAGAGGAAAGGGGTTTAAGTATATTTGGCTACGTGGAGGTAAAATTCTCATTCGAAAGGAGAAAGGTGCACCAGTGATTGAAATTAATTGTTACGAAGATTTGGATGAACTTTAATGGTAATTTTTTAATTTTTTTTATTTGTCTACTTCTTTGATTATGTGTAGGCCTAAGTATTTACAACAATATAATAATAAGTTAACAATAAATTGGTAGGTTACTTAGTTAAATATGAATAATACAAACAAATTATCTGGCTTATTAAATATTGGTAAAATGAATTCTTTTGTCATAGTAAACCAAAATATTAGAAATCTCCGTAAAAAGTTTGATTATTTGGTTGCTGAGCTTTCAGTCTGTGTAAAGCCCCCTGATATTATTGTTCTCACGGAGATATAGATTACAAAAAGTGAATCAGATTTATTTAAGTTAGAAAATTATAACTTAATAACTCATTGCAATGATAATGTTAGAGGTAAAAGTGTTGCTGTATATTTATTTAAAAGACATGATAAAATTAGTTAATTTTGTAATTGAAAATTTTGCCACATCGAATACTCTAAGGTTAAATATTGTTTCAAATAGGTGTGAATTTAGTATTCTTGTTGTGTACAGATATCACCTTACCAATAAAAGTGATTGTATTAATGAATTAAAATTGTATTTAGAAAATTATTATAGTTTTAAAGTATCTAGAAACTGCTTTATAGTGGGTGATTTTAATATAGATCTGTGGATTTAAATTTGGTAGCTGACAAATATAAGACATGCAGCTAGCAGTGGATTTGAGTCATTGATAAATGAACCTACAAGAATTACAAACAAAACTGAAACATGTTTGGATCATATGTTTGCCAGATTAAGAGACAAAAGCCCTGTCAATGTAGGTTCTACTGTGGCAGATCTAGGTATTACTGATCACTGTATGTCTGTAGTCTGGTTAAAGTTTAAATATAGAAATACATGCAAGACTGTTAACACTGTCAGTAGCTATATAGAATATGATAATTTAAATAATTTACTAAATAAGCAAGATTGGAATGATGTAATGCTTTGTGAAGATCCAAATACAGCATTTGATAAATTCGTTTCAATTTTAAATAATCACATAAGTTGCAGTAGAGTATTCAATAATAAGCCAATCACTGATTTGAATAAATTAAAACCATGGATTAATGACTTGATTTGTATGAAGATAAGGAAAAAAGATCAATTATTAAAAAAATGTAAGTTACACGTAAATAACTTAAGTCTTCAGAAATATTATAAAAAGTATAGAAATGATTTAAATTCTTTAATAAGAGGTACAAAGGAAGCTTACTATAGAAGATCATTTGACAAATGTGTATGTGATTCTAAGAAAACTTGGAGTATAATTAACAAAGTTACAGGTAAAAATAACAATAAAGAATCTTTATATTTATTAGTGTATAATGACGTAGTGGTTAATGAGGAACAACTTGTTGCAGAGGTATTCAATAGGCATTTCATATCAATAGTGGAGAGTTTACAAATATATGAGCTAAAACCAAGCAATTACTATAATTAAAATTCAGGAAACATTTTTAAAAGTAAGAAGGAAGTTTCTTCTATCTTTCTTAGCTATGTTTGTGAAGATGAGGTAGTAAGTATTATTAAAAACTTAAAAAATAGTAATTCAAATGGCATTGATAGCATTAGTTCTAAATTACTAAAGGAAATTTGTTTCAGTATAGCAAAGGTCCTAACTTGTATTATAAATTTAAGTTTTTCAACAGGGATTTTTCCAGATAAGCTTAAGATTGCAACTGTAGTGCCAGTCTACAAAAAGGGTCCTAAAAGTTATTGCAATAACTATCGCCCCATTTCTTTTATCAACATTCTCTAAGGTAGTTGAGAAATGTATGAAAAAACGACTTTTAGATTATTTAGTTAAAACAATTTTTTTTCGTTCAAATCAATATGGATTTAGGTCCGGAATGAGTACTGAGACTGCGTTAATGCACTTTATGAAAGATAATTCTGATCATATAAATGTGGGTGAAAAGGTTAGTGCGCTATTCTTAGACATAAAAAAAGCATTTGATACGGTAGATCATAGTACCTTATTGGCTAAAATGGCCTGAATGGTTTGATAGTTATTTATCTTGTCGTGTACAATGTGTTAAAATAAATAATTCCATTAGTGGGCTTGGTCAGTTGAAATATGGTGTTCCGCAGGGCTCAGTTTTGGGTCCAATCCAATTTTTAATATTTATTAATGATCTATGTTCTGCAAAGTTAAGAGGCTATTTAACGTCATTCGCTGATGATAATGCCTTACTTATCATGTAAATAGTTGGAACATAGTTAGAGTTAACATGAATCATGATTTAAGATGGTTAAAGTGGTGGTTTGTAGAAAATAAGTTAGCTCTAAGTCCTGAAAAAACAATACATGTAAACTTTTCCCTGCGTAAAAGCATTATAGTTATACCAAATAATTTGTTTTATCCTTGTTTAGGGTGCCTCTGTGATTTTAAATACTGTAATAACTGTGTAAACATTTTATATAGTGATAATATTAAATACTTATGTTTATTTATAGACAAGGAATTGAGTTGGAAATTGCATATAAATAATTTAAAGAATAATTTAAATAATGTATTGCGGATAACATATTTCTTGAGGGATTTTTGTCCTGTCGACACTTTAAGGTTAATATATTTCTCACTTGTGCAAAGTAGGTTGGAATATGGTTTGGCGTGTTGGGGGGGGGGGGGCACTTATATCAGCAATAGTTTGCCACTAATTAAACAACAAAAATGTTTTTTAAAGGTTATTGCTAGAAAGAAGCTCACTGATCGATCTTGGCCTCTGTACTTAGAGCTTAATATATTGCCCCTTAGACATCTTTACGTATATAAGGTACTGGTTATTTTCTTTAAAAGATGTGGAAATATACCTGGTGTTGAAGGATTGTATAGAGAGAGATTAAGAAATAGAAAGAAATATGAGATTCCTAGACATTTGCTGACATACTATAAAAAAACATATGCATATATTGGTTCTAAACTTTTTAATTCATTGCCTGATAAAATTAAAGAAATTAAAATTATGATAAATTTAGAAGAGAGATTAGGAAATGGTTATTTGAAATAAATGATGTAGGATTATTGTTCTGATTATATTTTTAAATTGTTTGTTACATTATTATCTCAGCTTATGGTGGTATTATGATTTAGTTGTACCATATTCATATTAAAATTCTATTGTTTGTTATCTTTTTGTGTTATATTGTCTATGTTACTTTCTGTTGTCCTTATCCATTTGTATTTGGAATTTGGTACTGTAATTGTAGTGAGTTTACCTTGTTAATATTGTTATGCTTTCTTGTTAATATTGTTGTTCTGATTAGATTTATATTCTTTTTTTATTGTTGAATTATTTTTATTTAGACACAGCCTGAAACTGTTATTTAAGAACGTATTGTATAATATTTGAATTTGTTATTAATATTTTATCATAATCTCGGAGAGATTTTTTTTAGAAGGAAAAATCGGCAATAGCAGGAACTATAGTATATGATGGAGCCCCAAATCAGGCTTGCCTTTGGGGTCCTATTTGTTTCTTCTTTATATATTTGCTATGGAAATATTGATTTATGTAGAATTATTTATTTGTTATTGTGAAACAGGTTAAATGTAATGAAAATCTTTATTATTGTAAGCTATGTAGTAACCTTTTTGGAGGAAATAAACATTATTATTGTTATTATATTTTATCATATATTATGAAAAAAGACACTATATTTTCTATCACTACTACAATACTATTTTTTTTTTTATAATTTGTATTGTTTGCATTAACTATTTTATTAATGGTAATGTTTAAATTTTAAACTAGTGGCTCTTAATAAAAATTTAAGAAAAAGTTTTTTCTCTTTTAATTTCTTTAGTTTCAGAGAAAAATATCAAAGTCAGTAAATATACGTATATTAAGAAACGACATTTATTTTCCGCTAACTTTACTTATTTCTTATATAACAACAATATAACAATTTGTACCTAGAATCAGATGATATTATTTATTGTGAAAAGCCTTCACAATAACCTGGTCACGTTTGCTGAAAATGTACATGATATTTGACCATTTCCGCTGCCGACTTTTCCAGTTACGTTTTCTCATTAAGAAGGTATACACTTTTATTTGATAATAACAGACATAGTAAGTTTGTTTTTGATATTTATGCAATAAGAATTGCTGTAAACACATTCATACTTTTTTAGTTATTTATGAAACATATAACGCAACTTTCCTAATTGTATTAAATTTTTCAACTAGAATTCACAATCAATTTTCAATATTTTTCATACATTTAGGCTTATGAAAACTTTGTTTTAAACTTTTATAAATGACAACGTAAACCAATTTATCATACAATTTATAACAGGTATATTACACAATGTAAACAAATTTTCATGTTTTACAGAGCGTATTCAGAACCGATATTACGGATATAAAACAATAAATAAATATTAATTGCAGTAAAAATATAAATGATTAGAATATGAACAATTAATTATATGTTTAATTTATAATATTATTTACTGTCAGTAATTATCTTATATTTTAGTAACAACATTTAAATAAAAGTTAAAGGTTTTTAATTGTAAAATCCACATTAAAACTTCCAGAATATCGAAGATCATTTCGTAACCTATTAGTAAATCAGATTTCAAGACAACACTCGTTCTTTTTAGTGTTAACCTAGTTACAGTATAAGTTATAAGTGTATTATGAGATAAGAGACCGAGTGTATACTGTTCCATCAATGACTGCCATGTTTATGTATGAAGCTATGTCTGAGTGAATGCGATGTATCAATATTATAACAAGACCTGTGCTGTAACACAGACAGTTCCGAGAACAGTAATGGCTATAAAGGGGTGCTAAACACACATGTGTAAATACCTGACTCCGAGATGATATTGACCATAAATCAGCAGCTGATATGTTCAGTATAATATTACATAAGTAGTTAATGTTATCTTATGTAAACAGATACATACTTCCAGACTGGGATAGTGGATAAGTTAATTTTTAATTTAAATTTAAGTATTTATCCTTGCCTAAGGCAATAAATACTCAGGTAGCAGATAGTAAGTGTTCCTTCAGGATAGATTTGCATAAAGTTATTAGTCGAAAAAAAGGAATATAAAAAGAAAGAGGTACATACTGGCCTAATGCTTCCAGTTTTAACAAAATATTTTCTAAAAACAACCCCCACCTAATTCCTATAGATAATTGCATGCTATACAAGGAGCGAACTACTTCCACTAGTGTCATTGGAAAAAATAAAATATCGGACGCTAAGGTGACTGAGCTACAACTGCAATATAATCAAACATGATACCTTTAAGAACATGAATGACAGTAAACATGTCTAGCTATAAGTAAAACACATTTATATTAAATACAATTACAAACTAAATGAAAAAAAAAATACTTACAGTTTGTTCAAATAAAACGCAATAAACGTTTACAGGACATTAAAACCAACGTAACTTAAGTAAATTACTAGACATTTTGAAAATATTAAACTGCCTGAAACGATCTTTACGTTAATAAAAGTATTATTCTAAAGGTTTCTGGCAAACAACACTGAAGATTATTGTAAAATGTACCTATTCATGTATAAAGTAAAAAAGAAAATTAAAACTAGTGTTAACCATTTTACAGTAGAAGAACCTCATTACCTTCAGTATTACGGAAAACTAGGCCCCGGACATATTATAATGTTCATTTTTTTTTTTTTTTTTTTTTTATTGATAGGGCATAACAGTTTTTTTGCCAATGAAACTTATTTACAAACTTTACAACAACGTATCCTGGATCTATAAACAAAATTATTAATAAAGGTACCATTAACTGATAATAAACGAAAAGGTAACTTTGTCAGTTATTAAAAAAAAAGAAATTTTTTCAGCGGTTTCAATGACAACGTTAAAAAGATGTAATCTTTCCTAATTACTATTTAGCTGTGTAATTGTAGTGAAGGAGAGATGAAATAAAAATAATTGTAGATTTTACGTGGTTCCACCGAGCTTGTTGTGAATAGTGATATTATATTCTAATGATGAAAGAAGAAGGAAATAAAATATAAATAGATTTATATGGAGTATATTTTTATATAAATCATTTAAAATTAAAAATATATATTTCTTTAGTAGTGATGAGTATTTGTAAAATATGTGTTAAAATTTTTTAATTATGTTGGTAGAGTCCAAATTCACAACAAGTAAATCATCAGTGTGATAATTTTTGTAAACTTGTTAAATAAATATTCAACCGAAGTAGTTAGCAGCACTTATGTAAGGAATATTTATGCTGATGTTAGTTTTTAAACATAATATTTCTTAAGCTACATAACTTGTTGGCAGATGGTTAAATCGACAAAAACAGCCTCTTTTAACAGTCTGGTAGACTACGAAATAGTAAGGTGTTTTTAATGTTATTGGTCGCTGAACAAACATTATTTACAATTTTATCAAGATAAGATTAAAAAACTCAAACATAATTCTGTTGGAATTAGTGGGAATGAAATATTTAATTTTTATAATGGTTTTCCGCTCTGCTTCGTGTATTTATATATAAGGAAAACAGGTCTTTCATTATTCTATACTGTATAATAATAATTTGTTTTTAAACTATCTCTATAACACTTTTTTTTTAATTTTTTATTTTAAAACTCTATTAACTGCTTAATCTGTTTCGTTGCTTAATTTACACTTTAACTATAAGTAAATTTTACTATCCATATATATGTTATTTATTTAGTTTTGAATTATTGTTTAAATAAAATATGGTTAATAAAACAAATAAATAATTTTATTTTTTCCTAATTAATAAATAAATATTTTTTTTCGATTAGCATAATACGTGTTGGTACAAATACAGTACCAGTAAACGTCACACAACACAAATTTATTACAATATAAGCACAAAATGCACAACTATATTACAATACAAGTACTAAATGCACAAATATTATGGTGATCGATTTAGGTGAACCACGCTCACCTTCCTCAGCCCAGAGAGATTCACAAATGAATCTAAGCATTTAAGCATCTAAGAATATGAGCATTTTGTGCTTATAGTGTTATAAATTTGTGTTGTGTGACGTTTACTTGTACTATAAATAAATGTCTAAAAACAATAAGGATCTAACATCCGCTGGTTAGGTAACAGTAAATGTAATCCAACGAAGTATACATTGTAGAACTATTTTGTCTCACTACATCGAGGCATATTCCTATATTAAGGTGTGTGTTTGTGCATTACTGTGGTAGGTTTGTTTTGGCTGACGTTCATTTGTATTTTATATCCACTTAAAACTCTTTAGAAATATCATTTCTACCGAAAGTGCAGAAATTATGTCTACTCGAGTTTGAATTTTAATTACTACAGTAAAATTAGTTTCAGGAAATTTAGTACAATATTTCTTATGAAAGGTTAAAGAACCCTTAAATGTATGAAACTTAAAACCGTTAAAATGTAGGTTAGTAACATTAATGGGATTTTGAGTTATAAACGTTTCATGATAATGCACAATGAAAATTAACTACTTAAAATTCCGATTGTACTTTGTTAGTTCCTACTAGGATGGAAATTATTAAAATTTTCATTAAGGTCTAAAATTAATAAGCCATGATGAATACTTATAAGACGAGAAGAACAAAAGTGTGATAGGATGTTCGTAAGCTCTTTAGTTTCTTAGTAAACAATCCTCAAACTCGGTACACACAAATCCAGTGACGACAGTAATGGTAGTATCAACAATTTAGCCCTGTAAGAAAACAACCCTATTATTTCTTCACTTCAAATTAATAGAGATAACAATATTTTTGTGTGAATTTAATTATGTGATCTGTAATATTAAAGTGAGATGTTAAAGAAAAATAAACTCTACCTAGGTAATAATATTGTTATTAAGAAAGACGTGAGGGAATAAAAAACGCGAGGTTACTAACTTACACGTATCATACAAAATGTAAAATCTTCCGTAACATAAAAAAAGGATATGTATTCAGCATATTGATAAGTAATTTTCTACTTTCCACAGAAAACATGTTATCTATAAATATAATTATTCTTTCACTAGGCCATTATTTTTATCATGAACACAATGTTATTGCTGTTGATGTTGTTCTACCTTTTGTTGGCAAAATTAGTTAATACAATAAAAACATAATATTAAAATTAAGTAGGTACATAATATTATTGAATGTTCAGTTTTAAGTGGAATAACACTAAATGAGAAAGTAACTTAAAAAGATTACAAAATACTCGTCCAGTGACAGACTGGGAATACAATAAAGATAAACTAAAAAGGGTATGTGTCCGATACAGTAAACCTGCCTGGAATATATTAAAGTAAATTCCCTCTTAATTTGGTTTGTGACCTTAACTGAATATAAAATCAAACTTGTATAATAATACAGATTTAGAATTACTCTCATCACTAGCTTAATTGCTTAAAATTAAAATTAATATATAGGCCTACACAAATTTCAAAGAAATTTATATGTTAACGAAATTCATCTTTTGCTGGTATTTTTTATTTCTATAGTAGCTATGAATTTTTTAAATGTATTTTCATTTTCTTAAAAGTAGTTATTTGGTGGGTGAAATAGACTCACTTTCGGGTATCTTCGGGTCGATTTTCCAAGATGGCGACCACGTTCGGGTATCTTCGGGTCACGTGACCACCCCGAGCTCTGATTGGTCAATTTTTTATGACGTCATCCAGATGGCGGCGCCCATTTCCCACCAAATTTCCTAACCTAACTTTTCCTAACCTCAAATTCCCCGCCAAATTTCCTAACCTCAAATTTCCCTCAAATTCCCAAATTTCCCTCAAATTACCCTCAAATTCCCAAAAAACCCTCACATTTTTAAAATTCCCT
>JAQJVL010008280.1:0-20432 GCA_035578905.1 Stictocephala bisonia
TGGTTGAAACACTTCATTAACTTTATAAGGCCAACTAAAGAAGATCCTGTTCTACTTGTTTTGGATGGTCACTACTCCCACACAAGGAATTTGTCTGTTATAGATGTGGCTAAAGAAAATGGTGTGATTATAGTTTGCCTTCCACCACATAGCACCCATAAAATGCAGCCGATTGAGGTTTCGTTTATGGGTCCTTTCAAGAAAGCTTATTCAAACGAAATTGAAAATTGGTTAGACGCCCACCCTTTTCGAGCAGTGACTGTTTACCAAGTTGGTGGGTTGTTTGGTCAAGCCTACTTGCACACATCTACAAAGGAAACAGCTATCAATGGATTTGCAAAGTGTGGAATTTTTCCATTTGACAGACTTAAGTTTGGCCCTTCAGACTTTATAGTAGAAGGTAGTACAGCTGCTACAGAAAGCAGTGCACCACCAATGATCAGTCCAGAGTCTCAATGTTCTACTTCAAAAAGTGTTTCCCCTGGTGATATTCGCCCTGTGCCAGTCGCCAGTACCAAACATTTATCATCAAAAGCAGGAAGGAAATGTGGAAAATCTGTGGTAGTTACTTCATCCCCATATAAAGCAGAACTGATAGAATCATTGGAGAAAAAATCTGACAAGAGCACTGAAAGACTAAAAACAAAAAACAAAAACAATTTTGATGGTAATGAAGACCAAATAGGAGTAGGCAAAGGGAAAAACGTGATTGGTAAAGTGTTTAAACCAAAAAAAGGAAAGAAAGCTTTGGTAAATCAGAAAGAAGAGACAGAGAAAGAAATACCTACCGGAACCAACAAACAAAAATCCCTGAAAGTTGTTAAAAAACTGATCTTCCAAAACAAACTCGGAAAAAAGAGGAAAAATGAAGAAAGTTCCGACTCGGATGATTCCAGTGACATTCAACTCGTCTCGACAGACGACGAGGATAGTGCAGATGAGTGTGATTGCCCCTACTGTGGACAACCATACAAGTTAGACACCCGAGGAGAGCAGTGGATCAGGTGCACTAAATATCTTCTTTGGGCACATGAGTTATGCGCCGACAGCGACAGTTGGCAAACATTTCTTTGTGATCGTTGCCAAAATCACTAATCCTTTTTAATTAAGTTATTTTTTATCATACCTGTTGTCAATAAACAATTGTGTTTTCAGAGTTCAAACATTGTCTTTTTTATATATTAAAACCATATCCGATATTAGGACTGTATTTTCAAACTCAAAAAGTGTATACTTTTAATTTTTTTTAATTTTTCTAGTAAGTAAGTACTTTTTCAATATATAAATGTTTAAACCTTGTGACCAGATAGTTTTTTGAAGTTTTGACCAATTTTGGTAATGTTCTAAGAATATTTAGGTATTAAAAATCAAGCCTAACAAAAAGTATCCGATATTTGGTCGGTTTACCTTATGTGACTATTTATTTAATATTTATTTAATACTAAGACAAAAGTACTTTGTACTTTTATTTTATTAAGACATTGCTAATGGCATATTTAAAAACTTTTATTAGTCTGATGGCTGACTTTGAAAGCTATACGATATATATAAATATATATTCTCCACCGAACCAGTGTAGCCATGAAAAATGAGCTAACAAAGTTGATAGGTTGAATTCTCCATGCACTTCCACCTCACCCAGTTCCAGAAACTTACACACCATCCATGAGAGTAATTTCGGCTGCTACATCTGAGTACACCCCTCCAATCTCTATTTTAAACAACAAGTTGACTTGGAACTAACAACTTGTAATAGAATACTGGCGATTCACATATCAAGAGCCAAGCTTCTTTGTGCTTATCCTTATGTGGATCAACAAAAAAATCAAATCGATCAAATTTTAAAATTTCTAAAGAAATCTACAAGAATTAATTAATTTCTAAGTTAAAGACAAATGACTGAAAGAGAGCATTTCAGGAGACATTGTTGTTTTTTTAACAATACCTTTATGACACAATTTTATACAGGAATGGGCTACAGTTTGATTTAGAAAATGTTTCAATACATGAATATAATAATAGATGTAAGTCTTAGATCATCCCTAATCATTACCGTCTTGAGTATTATAAGAAAAAGAAAAAAAAGGCAACTTACATCGGCTGTATATTTTTAAATATATTCCAGAATCCATTAAAAAGGAACAAAAATATAATATATTTAAGAGAAAATCAAAAGAATATCTGAGATTCATTTACTCGATAGATGAGTTTTATTCCTAAACTAGCTGAACCCGTCCGCTTCACCGGTCATAATATTGAGTTTGAAGACTTGTTATCAAAATATAATAAAACATTCCAACAAATTCAAGAACATTAAAAAATTACTTATAGTAAATCAAAATAAATACTTTATTTTCGAAAAACTATTATTTAAATACCATCCAATTTAGAACAATTTCATAGCTGATGTTATGAACAATTTACTACTTTCTGAATCATTTGTAATTTTAAAAGTTTTCACAATTAGTTAAGTTATCACAATTTTATTCAATTTGTTTTTATTTAACAGCTAACAGCTGTTAATCAAATTAATCAAAAAATTACTATAACTCCATGGGAATTTTTGAGGCCAGTGGGACAGAGTCCTGAGATCGAAGAAGAAAATCCTTTCGTAGTGAGCCTCTAGAGGCCAAGATAAAGCTATGTACAAATTTTCAAGTCAATTGGACGTATAGTTTTGGACAAATAGTGATGACTGGTAAATGGCTTTAATATACTCGTATATTATATAGATTGTAATCTTGCTTTTTCAATCAGACTGTTCTTGCAGTTTACAAACTTTGATTGTCTAAACAAATCTGAGTCTACTCTTAGACGCCGTAAAGTACAGCAATTGACTCTAAATCAATGAAATTTCGGGGTTCTCGCCATGTCCTATGATCTGGCTATGTATGCTTTAAAGCTAAATTGTTAATTTTCCAATTGAAAAAGTTTGTTCTCCTAGATAAAAAAGTTTCATAGTCTACAAAAATCTGCAAGTCTACTTTTAGAGGGCACAAAGAACGGTAATTGACTCTGAATCAGTGAAATATCGTGTTTCTAGGCATGTTTAGCCATTTCCTATGACCGACTATACATGTGTTCAGATTAAATTGTACATTTTCCCATTGAAAACAGTATATTCTCCAAGATAACAAAGTTTCACAGTCTAGAACCGTTCATTTAGCCGCTACAGTCCAATTAGAGAAACACTTTTTGGCATTTAAAACTTTTGGCACTAAAAGGCTGCCATCTTCGACTTACTAAGAATTTTTCAAAATCCCTTCTTATTGCACATCTACAAAATAAGACCTTTAACTCTACAAAATTTCAGCCTCGTAGGCTTAGTACTTTTTTAGTTATAGCGATGAGTGAATGAGTCAGTGGTATTTGCCTTTTATAAGTATAGATTAAAACAAATTTTGTAACTATTATTAAGTATTTTGACAAATTTTGTAATTATAATTATATTAACTTTATGACACTATTCAATTGTACAACATTGTACGTAGATAAATAAAGATATTTTGACTTTTCAGTTTGCAAGGCCCTACAGGACTGTTTCTGAACTTACTCTACGAAAGAAGTACAAACAACGGTCAGTTGATTTGAGAATGACATCACTGATGTTCTCTTAATTTTGCATCATTGCTTATCTAAAATCTCAATGTGATTTTGCTTGTTTGGTTTAGCTTCAGTGTTAGTTAGGAGGTTTTTTTTTTAGCT
This sequence comes from Stictocephala bisonia, assembly GCA_035578905.1. NCBI lineage: Eukaryota > Metazoa > Arthropoda > Insecta > Hemiptera > Membracidae > Stictocephala > Stictocephala bisonia. The sequence continues at coordinate 3,706 of JAQJVL010008280.1, forward strand.
ACAAGCTGACTGGAGAATTCAAGAACTATTTGTCACAAATATTGGTAACCTCAAATAAAATCTAGGATTTGAACTGGAGAAAGTCATTTGCCATATAGAGTGACAATAACTAGGGATCAATACTCAAAACAAAAATATCAGAAATTTTTCTCATTAACATGGAATAGTCATTTTAAATGTTTATAGTTTTGCTTTGAAAATTAAAAAATCAGAATATCAATCTGCTTTCTGTTATTCTGCAGATGAAGTTCATACACCCAAGGTCATGGTGGGGAGCAATGCTTCCCATGAGAGAAATAGAACCACTCCATCTTCCAGTGAAGTATGTATATTTTTCCTACACCAAAGGGGACTATGTTTTCTCTGACACCTTCGCCGAACAAGAGCTCCTCAGGTTGCAGGCTCGGCATATGTCGGCAGGCGCTTCTGATATAGTGTACAAGTAAAGTGTATATTCATTATTAACTTTTGAATTCGTAGAAATTAGTACAATTCATGTATCAGCTGATGTGGAGATTAAGTATGATGTTTATCAACATTTTCAAATCTTCTGTTCTTCTTTTCTAGTTTGTTCATATTGAAGTTTTGAATTGGTTCTGTTCATAGTTATACTATAAAACTATGAATGGTTCTTTCCAAGCCATTTCAAATTATTGGATCATTTGTTTACTTAATTTTAAGATGCCGATCGTCAACATATTTTATTGTACATTCCAACGGCATAACCATTACAAACTGTGTACAAAAAAATCCAATTTAAGTTCTACATTCTGTATACAAATATTTTACATAATACAGTATATTCTTCAGAGGTGCCAAAGTAAGTCAGCATGTCACTGGTCCGAATGTAGATATAGTAGGGAACATATTCTTATTGGATGCATACTGTCATGGAAGAAGTCTACTTCAGAACAAAAAAAATTTCTCAGTTGCAACATTCTCGCCATAGGACTGTAGATTTAATCATTTCTGGCATAACGGCGCTTGCTGAAGGGTTCCTGTGATCGGGTCTGGTAGGTATATGGAAGTACACTTCACCAAGGAAAACAGGAACGCCAATGGAACCATTGAGGAGTTTGTAGAAAAATGCAATGTCACTGACACAGCGTCTTGTTTGAAACTCCTCGAGATTGAGCTCAGATTGGAGTAGAGGAATTGGGACTTCCCTGTATGGTATGCCTTGCCATACTCTAACAAGTCTTATTAGACTTGTTAGAGTATGGATGAATAAATCTCCCTTGGATGAAGTCAAGTCTCCGTTTATATCCAATCAACTAATCAAGAAGGGAGACCAGATAACACTGGCATATTCAAGGATTTGGCGAACAAGGGAGCAATACAAGGATCTCAGTGCTAGAGGACTGTGCAGTAGATGAAGCCTAGCAGTCTGTTGGCATAATCACATGGATTATCAATGTGAATGTCAACGGAAAGGTTGTTGGAGAATGATAACCCCAGATCCTTAACAGAAGACACTCTCTCCACAGGTTGTCCATCTATGAGATAGTTAAAGTGGGAATACATCCTTGTTCTGTGAGATGTCATAATGTGGTACTTTGAAGTGTTGAGACCCATGTTGTTTGCCCTACACCAAGACTGAAGTCGCTCGGAATCCTCCTGAGTATATATCTCAGTGAGAATCTTCAGGTCATCCACGAGTATCAGCACTCTTAAACACAGGGAATCCACTATGTCGTTTCCAAATATATTAAAGAGGTAAGGGCCAAGAAGAAAGCCCTGTGGGACTCCATAAGTCTGAAGGAATTCCCGTGACATGGGGCCCGGAAGCTTAACCAGCACAGCCAAATAGTCAGACAGCCAGCTCAGTAAAGGTTCAGTAACACCATAGCCTTTTAATTTACATATCAAATGCCGTGGTTTACCTTCCATCTGCAACATCCACTTGCATATCTTTATTAGTTGCATTTACTATACAGGGTACCCTGAACTCTCTGAGGATCTTTTTAGGTATTGATTGTGGATTAAAAACAAGACATAATATCATATTTAAAAATTCCAAATCACCTCCAGTACCCACATACTGCCGCCATTTTGTATGTGTTACAAATTATATTTTATTTTATAAACTATTCAACCTATATAGTCCAAATTTAGTGTAAACATTACTTAAATAATTTTATTACTTAAATAAAAAAAATGTTCAAAATGGCGGCTCTTTGAAATGTTTGATCCTTAATAACTTTTGAAATGTGTTATATATGAAGTTAATTTGTAGTTTCAACAGCTGTATTAAAATACAGTATTATTATAATTATTATCATATGTTTTGTTTTTGTTTTATTAAAAATAATAATAGAATATTATAAAAGGTAAGGAATACAAAAAGATTACCAAATATTTTCTTGCAAATTAAATTTGCAATCCAAAAAAGTAAAGTTAAATGAAATCGGATGACAAACAATTTTTTGAGTAACGGAGTAACAAACAGAGATTTGAGTATTTTTGTATTTAATCATTTACGTGTCAATGTGTACAGTCACGATGTCGTGCTGTGTGAATCAACCACAACAATACATCAGCGATCTACTCTTATTACTTTCATCCAAATCATAACAATACAGTGATCTGTGATATTATTGTAATAAAAATGCCCCTAGCAGGCAATGGGAAAAAATTTGCAGATGATTTTCGTTATTATTAAATTAAAAATAATTTCAACCTTAAGTAGTGCACTAAAAACTAAAATTGTTGTAAATTATAAGTTGTTAAAATTGTTGAAGGTTTTGGAATTATTGATGAAGAAAATTAATTTGCTGCTGTGCGCCAGTCACTTTCCAATAGTTTTTCCTTTGTAATCAAATGAGAGGACAGCATTTTGAGCATAATTCGTAACGGGAAAATAAATTGAATTAAAGTTTCAATTTATAATCTGATGCTTTTTTTATATAATTTTACTTGTTTTATGTCTACTAACTGCTTTGCATCACAAATAAATATTACGACAATTTTAGTTTTTAGGGCACTATTTAAGATTAAAATTAATTTTTAATTCAATAACAACGAAAATCATCTGCAACTTCCTTCCTGATGCCTGCAAGGGGCATTTTTTATTACAATAACGTCACAAATCACTTTATTGTAGTGTTTTGATGAAATTAATCAGAATAGATCCCTGATGTATTGTTGTGTTTGACTCCCACGGCACGACATCATGGATGTACACATTGACATGTAAATAATTAAATACAAAAGTACACAAATTTTGATTGTTTATCATCCCATTTCATTCAAATGCACTTTTGTGGATTGCAAGTTTGATTTGCAACATAAAGGTATTCTTGTGTTTTTTTTGTATTCCTTACCTTTCAAAAGTTATTAAGGATAAAACATTTCAAAGAGCCGCCATTTTGAAAATAATTAAGTGTTTGTTTTTTTTATTTCAGTGACAAAATGGTGTTATTAATGTGTATACAAAATTTTAACTCTATAGGTTGAACAGTTTTAAAAATAAAAAGTAATTAGTAAAAAAAACAAAATCGCGGCTGCACGAGTACTGGAGATTTGGAATTTTTAAATATGATTTTATGTCTTGTTTTTGACTCACAATCAATACAAAAAATATCCTCAGAGTGTTCAGGGGCACCCTGTATAGTTTCCAAAGATCAATAAGTTGGTTTGGTCATTGCTGATCGCCCCGAGATGAAGCCATACTGGTGAGGGGTTATAAGAAGGCTCAGGAAGGGCTTCAACTTGGAAAGAACCAGTTGCTCAAAAACTTTACTGATGGATGACAAAGTAGTTATAGGGCGGTAGTTTTTAACTTCTGCAGGTTTTCCACTCTTCAGGATAGGGACTATATGGAGGGTTATGGATTTCAAATGAGTGTGATGAATGTAGCAAATGTAGTCTTTTTTACAAACTGGCAGACTATTCCTAAACAAAAGCCAATAATTAATAGCTCATTGAGAAACAAATAGCCGGTGGTTATCAGAAAATCCCTTTCCACATTTGTTATGATTCTGGTTGAAATTAAATGAGAACCTTTCACTTATGGAGCTGGGCTTTGGCCAACTACGCTACTGACCAATGAAACAAGTTTGAAATTGGATTCTTTTTATATATTAAAATCATTCTGGAATGTTGCTTAGTTTTTTCAGGTTAATTGAAACTATTGATTACTTATGCCAGTTTTTTAATTTCTTCATTTATTAAAAACTTTATCAATATATGTGAAATTTTTATGATTATTAGGCTAGTAATCAGAACAACTAAGAATTGATTGTGACCCAGAGCAAGAGGGAGTGCAGTGAGTGGTGGAAGTAAGATAGAGAAATACTCTTCCTCTACTGTGTCATTCCATCTAGTGTTGTTATAAAAACTAGGTATACGGTAGGCTACTTTGTCTGCCATTACTGTATTGTATATTTTTGTAAAATGCAGTTTTCCATAGATAAATAAATAAGAATTAATAGTAAAATTAACACAATGAATAATAAGTAAAAACAATAAAATAAATAGCAATAAAACAAAATATTGCAGTTAATCAGTCTTTTGTACAACTAAACACTGTTGAACCGGAGCTCCATTGCTGAAACCCCTATATGCGCTAAATTTAACACGCAGGCCGCAATCTGTATGTCCTAGTTGTACCTATGTTAATCCATTCGACAGCATTTATCTGTTGTATTGGCTAACTTATGTTAATATTTTTCTATTTAATTTTTCTTCAAAAGGGTTAGGTATGTAAATTAAATATCTATGAACCATTTATTTCCAGTTTTCTGATTGCGGGAAATGGAAGAATTTTCGAGGGTCGAGGCTGGTATAAGAGACCAAAGCTTGCCAAAAGATTTCAGGATATTTATTCAAAGAGTGTTCTAATTGCTTATATGGGCATTTTCAAAGGTAATCCACTTTTTAAAAATTAGAATATTATTATTATGCCAAACGTTATTGGCTAAGAGCAGGTAAATCCATTGCATAGTTATAAAAAAAATCTCGACTTAATTTCTTTTTATTGTGCTTTTTCTCTTTAAATATATAGTATGGCATCATAAGAACTCTAAAGAATGGTAAAGTGCTAGCAGGCTTTGTTACTATCACACCTTTTACAGGAAAGGGATTTTTTTTAAATGTGCGGACCCTTATAATTGCAGAACGCAGCAAGGTGAATTTTCCTACAAAACAAAATTCATCTTTGGGGTGTAGCTAATTGTTTATCAAATTACTGTCCTATATCACTGCTTTCTGTATTTTCAAATATATTTGAAAAAAAGTTCACACAATGCTTAATACACTTTATTTTTACAATCAAACCAATTTTCTAGTATAAATTAATATTGCTCTTCTGAGGATGCACTGCTAATTTTCTTGAACATGTTCATGAAAATGTAGACATAATCAAATCATTTCATTAAATACAAAAGTTGATAACTGAGTTTTACTGTACTAGAAAAATTAAGGTGGGCAAGGATCAAAGGGTTTTCTTATGATTGGTTATTTTATTATTTATATCACATAATTTAGACAGAATAACAAAGTTCATCTTCATGCACACTCCTTTAATATGAGGTATTCATGATTGATTTGAAGTAATTTTAATTCCAAGAAATTTCATTGTACCATATGTATTTACATCATCATCAATAATCATGGTGGATTTTCAATATTTCAATGTTTTTAGTTGAGTTTTTAAACTGTTGGATTATTACTGATCCATTCAAGTATATTAGACATAGTAATGAATGAAGTTATATATAACTTTGAATTTTGTAAGTAGGTACTATAAAAATTAATGCCATATTGTATTAATTTCCTTATTCAGTTACATTTGTTAACTTGTTGATATTAGCCACACTTCCTTGCCCAAAATCTGCAAGTATTCACAAATAGTTTTTTTCCAATCTTCTATTATTTTTAGAAACTAAAATGACCAAACATCCATCATGGCGGTTGTTTTGTTTTCAATGGAGAATAGTGTTAGCCATGTAATAATCAAGAATTTAAATCCATGTAGTGTCAAGTTAATTTACATGTTGTAAAATCTTGTTATTTTGCAGGTAGTGTGCCGTACGAGAAAATGATGCTGGCAGGAGATTGGTTGATTAAACACGGTGTCTACAAAGGTCTAATAGATCCTCATTTTGTAGAATATAGAGTAGCTGGTTGTGGATACCAAAGAAACATAGTATAAATTTCCATTTAATGAATGGAAGTAAACCTCTGCAGAAACTTCCAGAGATTCCAGAAACTTCCATACTAGCAATGATTTTTTTGGTCTATTTACGCTAGTGCCATTTTGAACTTATTTTACAAAGGTTTTGGACAATGGTCCAAAACCATCAAGCAAATACATTGAATTAATACAGATATAACCAGTGTTTTAAGAGTCAAAAGGGTTGTCTGATTAAAAATAATTATTAAAAAACTAAATTTACAGGCTTACATTGAACACTGATTTTATCTCCATTTATTAGGAGTAACCACTATTGTATTAATTTTGTATATTATTTTGTTTGCCCTATAAGTTTAAAAGTGTAACATTTTTGCTTCATCATTTAAGAAGCGCATTTCAATAATTAGTTTTAGATTTTGTAATGTGATTTATTTCTCTTTTGTACAGACTAAATATGATAACAAATAACAACATTGAAAAAAAATGAAATAATTGACTCCTATAAAGAAAAAAGGTGTAAATATTATGCACTTTTTCAACCCAGTTGTGTTTTTGGAGATTATGTTGATTTTGAACAGTGAAACGTTATTTGAATTCATATGGAGGGACAGTAACTGCCAAAGATAACTCAATTGATAAAGACAATTTTAGAAATCCATAACAATATTTATACAGTGACACAAGTAATCTGGAAACTGAAGTACACTTAAATTGTTTCAAAATTTCTATTAGTTTTGAAATATCTCACCGAATAAATTTCTAATTTGTTTTATAACATTAAAATAGCATTTTGCCCAAGTATACAATGTTGTAAGGATGAAGATGATTTAAAAAAAATATCTGGAAACTAATGTTCACAAAAAAAAGTAATAACTTTCCTCAAAAAGATTTATAACATCAAGATTCTTAAATTAAATGTATGGTACTCGGAATTTTTCAAAGAAAGTAACATATTTGCAATGCACATCAACCGCAAATGAATGTTGACATTCCGCTTGGGATTGTCCTCAGCATTATGTTACCAGCGTGGTGGCTCAGTGGCCAAGGCTTCAAACTGCAAAGGGCACTTCCAAGGTTCGGATCCCTAACTGAGCTTAGGGATGGCCAAAAGTAACCGCATCAGTTTCTTTGCATCAGTTAATTCAATTTAACTAATGCGAAAATTAACTGATGTGTGAGACCAACTGATGCAATAGGAAATGAATATTCCATATATCCTGCTCGCCTGTTCTGCTTCTATTTGTATCAGACAACACAAAAGTCGGTTGATTTCCTGTTGAAACATGCTGTTTCTTGGTATCAGTTAAATTAAACGTGTTCGTGTATCAAACTCTTAAACTTATTGAAAGTCATGGAGTAACAGAAACCTACTGCTTTCAAAATAAATTGGGCTGTTGAAGTTAGTTTCAACAGTAACAGAATGCCGGCTGACCACTTCCTGTTACTTCACATCAGTTAAATTAAATTGATATGCACTGGCAAATTGAACTGTTACATCTGTATAATTTGGGCGAGTCTGTGGCCGAGCGGTCTAAGACGTCAGGACTTTGAGCTTGGGTTAGAGATAGCACTGGTTCGAATTCGGCCTAGACTGGAAGATTTTATCAATAACATTCACCTTGTACTGTACTGGTTCGCCCCCTAACTCTGTTTGAATAAGTTCCTCGCACAGATCAATAGTCTATGAGGAATGGGCAGAGTAAGGTGAAGAAGGGAGATCGGCCTTTTCTTAGCAGATTGGCACATCCCTAACTGAGCTAACAACTGGTACTTCACTCTTTGAATAAAGTTCACACACACAGGGTTGCATACCCATGTGAACTTAAGTTAAAAAAAAGCTAAAAAGAGATTGTTATTTTATTGTACTGTCTGAGGATTATTCATCTGCCTCTCATTGTAGATGATTCAAATGTCTTTATTTGCCCGTTAAACAAAACATCATTGTAATATGCTTCGTCTAAGATACATGCAAAATACTATTCTAGAATATATGAATACACGCTAACTTAAGACTTAAATAATCATGCACAAGCTACGTCAAAACATCATGCAAACAAAGTGTCTAACTCATACTTAATGGAACAGATATGCATAGTATTGTTTGCGATCCCTTTTATAATTAATTGTTAGTTGAATCCGTTTTCATCTATTACTTTTGTAGCATGTACTTTTACAGCATGTACTGACTGCTTAGGGCAAATTGGCAACAATTTAGTAATGTTAGTATATTTTAAATTATATTCCATTACAGTTTTAATTAATTCTGGAACATTTAGAAACTACATAATCACTGATTTGTTGAAACTTTTCCACATTTATTGAAATGACGATTTGATCAATGAGGAAAGGGATGGATGTTCACAATCATCTTTTGAGCCATTTTCTCCCAAGTCAGTCATTAGTATTTAATCTCTCTAACTTGGTCTATCAATAATCAAGGGTTGAGACTTACTGATTTAAGGAAAGAAGAGCAGTTATTATTTTTTTATCTTCCCAAGAGAAAAAAAACCAATGATGCAACCAATTGCATTTACTGCAAAACCTCATTTCCATTTACACAAGTCCCAGGCACAAATCGAGCGACATGTGCTGTGAGAATGATCTATTGTTTCGACTCATATAGTAAGTTATGGTTTATTAACGCAACAATACCAAGTCAACATCGGTCAGAAACAAGTGGTCTGAGGCATTGTACTATGGCCACTTTATATGTTTGTACTGAATGGAAAGAAAAACTTGCTTCGGTAACTGAGGGATATGAACCAGAAAATATCTACAATGCCGATGAAACTGGACACACACACATACAAACAGCACTGATGATCGATCGTCAGTTTGAATCCAGATCGGGTTGGTACTTTTTACCATGCAACTGACTAGAGGCACTTGTCTAAGGCCAAAAGGAGTAGGGCCCATCTTGAATAAACAGTATCCACTATGGGGGTGGAAGTTGATGGGATCACTGTTTCTATTATAGTTGCATGGTACAACGCCCGTTCTGCTTTTTTTTTACTTATGATAAAAGCAGAAAGACACGTTTTTCTTATCAATTTATTTTGGGTGTATTTTTCTATTTATTTTCAATATGTCATGTACATTAAAAGACATGTAAATAACTAGATATAAAATATATTAAAATGCAATCTTCTGGATGGATATGTACCCTCCTTTCTTACATAAGATCTGTACTTAAAGCTTGCCTGGATCTCACTAATACAGGTTTTAAAACTTGAGTTTTTTTTCTTTTAACCCTCAATTGGTCACCCGTCGGTTTTCTGATGTTGATGTGCAAGTCTGGTGGATTATACGTCGGTTTTCCGACGATTAGACATAGTTGTAAATAAATAACAGCAGCTGGCTTATTTGTAGCATAAATATTGCATATAATATATTGTTCCAATCTATCACTTTAGACAATTTATTTTTTTCTCTTTGTATACTTCAATAATTTGTTTATAAAATGTAGTTGCTCATAATACATTGCAAAAGCATTTTTTAAAAGAGCAATTATTAGGTTATATGTAATATACATAAATGGACATATGGTATTATGTGTTTATATATTCTAAAAGAATAGGAAATTCTCTATAATTTAGCTATTTTGGAACTTTAGATAAAGTTGTAGAGGGGGTGCAAACTTTGGAAAGTATTTAACATTTTTTTAATATTTTTGTTTATAAAACTTTATTTACAAATTTCTTAGTAAATCAGTTGCAATATTTTATTCCTAATACTCTATTTCATACTCAACAAGGAAAAATGCTATTTGATATTAATTTTATTGTAACTTATAGTTTAATGATTTTTTAAAAATAAACTGCAACACTAGCAAAACAGGCGTAACCAGTGATGAGTGTTATAGTGAACCATTAGAGGGTTAAATTGTTGTGTGCAAATCCACTGTTTAAAGGATGACTCGTCATCTGGTGCATACCTCGTAAACTGGTCCTATCTACTACATTGTGTCAGTTAACCAGATATGATGCTTTTCTTTTCTTTCATTACTACTGAAATCACTTTGACACATCCTGGGGTAAAATAATTGATGACATTTGTAAAATATTAGAGATTTTATTTATTAATTTTTACATATGTATGGTTTTAAAAACACTGATTTTTGTTTTCCCAACAAAAAAATGAAAATAATTTCAATACCTAAACTCAGGTAACTAATTGTTGGGTTTAAGAACAGTCAAATTCAACTCAGAAAGTTCAGCTGCCTTAGTTTATCACCGGTATTCAACAAATCAAGTACGGTATGTAAAATAATGGCATACCACAGTGATGTAGTTTCGATAGGTAAATAACCCTAGTTCATTAAATAAGTATTATTGAAACATTTTAATGACTAATAAAATGATGTTAGGTTAAAGGACTGAACGCCAGAAATTAGTATTAGGAAAGACGGGGCGACTTATCTGAGGAGATAAGTCCACTAACATGTTGCAATAGAGAAAACAAGGGAGATTTCATTAAACCACTGGCACTTTCTTAATGGACTTGCCTTCTAAGGTAAATTTGCTGATCTCTCCTAATAAACTAACTACAAATAAATACATTTTAGCACTGTAGTTTGCCTAGAGTTTTATACATTTTTGATAACTCTCACACTTAGTATAGCTGATTCTCAGATACAATTACTTGGATTTTGCCCTTCCACAAACTTTAAGGGTTTTAGGTCTCATTACCAAAGTCAAAGTCTGAATATTAAGCACAACATAAAAATATAGTTTTATTTGTTATTAATAAGTTGTTTTTTAAATATTTTTCCCTCCTAAGTCTCTTATCCTTGGTGTGGCTCAGTTTGTATGAGTTTACGATAACGAGCTGAATAAGTTTGAAAATAAATCATAATTTTAACTAATTGAAAGTCTCATAAAACTACGCAAACATTTAACATGGTTAAATGAAAATGTTGAATCATCTCAATTTGTGAAAAACCAATCGTACACAAATATTTTAAAAGAATATGTAAGTTTTCACTTATTCAATAAATTATACTATTCGATTATCCTAAAATATCACTGTGCTTTGCCGTTTTAACTTTCAAATAACAGTTCATAAAACTAACAAAATTTAAATATACAAAATTATGTCATGCTTTATATGTATATATATATATTACACAGTACAAGTTAAATCACAACTACATTGGACTTATAAAACACTTCATGAAAATATAACATCCACACTAAATATACTTTTTAGATTAATACTAAAAACGTATGACAGTTTTATTGTTTACAACAACTTTTATACAACATATTTCAACAATACAATTCAACATGTTATGATATAAATAAAATTTAAAAAACAGTAAATGGCACAAGTAGTCAGCTTAAACTATTAAGATCTAGAGTGTTTTTTTAATGACATTTGATTTTCATATGAAATAATATATTAAACTCTAGACAAACATTTTTTCACCTTATTTTAGATTCTTCTTTTTCGTTAAAACATCACACTTGCTTTAAAGTCAAAGACATTACACCCAAAAAACTACCGGTTAAGATACAAATTTCTAAGTGAAGTCAGAGAGCAGTAATTTGGATGAATAAATCAATAAAACCCTTAGATTTGGGCACTGCTAAAGATGGTATGAATTGTAATGTTTCCAAAAATCTTATACCATCTTAAATATGACAAAATTTCCAATTTTTGATATCTAAATAATTATACTAACTATGATATGAAATTAAAAATTAATTTGCAGCAAAAAGAAAGTGATTGTTTGGTTTGGGTTTAAATGGATTAACGCACAAAAATATCCTACAAAACTTCTTGAAGTGTCCAGTTATTAAAATTTTGCATTATAAGTTTCTGAAAATAAAATAATAATGAGTATACATATGAATAATAATCATTTTGATTACCTCTTCAACATTATGGAATTCCAATCGAGAGTTCTATTGTATTTATTTAAAACATTTTTTGCATTTCCTAAAAAAAAAAAAAAAAAATAAATAAATAAAAAGGCACCATTAAACAACCTTACAGGATCATGACCTTTATAGACAATCATTTGTGATTTTCAATTTTTACTGCTTCGGACCAGAAACAATGAAAACTTTTGAATGTTTGTATCCAAATATTATTGTGCCTCCCTTGTTTTGATGGTTGAATTAATGGAGATTTTTGAGCATACAAGTAAATGGTTTATTTATATTCATCAAAGTTTTAATGAACATAACTTCAGCACTAACATTATCAGCGACCAGCTACTTCAATTTCATTACCAATCAGCCCTTAAAACAGCTAATTAATTTTTAGTACATAGCATAACAATATGACTTATGAAATATGTTAAAAAAAATTATAATTGGGCTGGAGAGCAGAAAACGACCTTTGTATTACATTTATCGCATCTAGGGGTTTCAACAGCAGGAGAGGGGACACATTCCACTGCCGAACATAATGGGCGTGACTTAACTTCCGCCTTGAAGTGTTCGTTCAATTTCCGCAACAGTATTTGGTCCAAGAAAATAACAGTAATGTACTGTACAAATTTGTTTAATTATTAGTTATTGTTTAAATTATTATTTACTGCTTTGCAATTACTATAAATCGTTATTTGAATACTAAATGATGATTTAATTTAAATCATTCTGACCTAAATTTATTATTATTAATCAAACAAACCAATGGTCACTGCTGCCAATGACATAGTAGATGGAGCTTGCTACTGTGCTACAAAACCCATGGCCTACCATCTTCCTAGTTGTCTTGACAATTTTAAAATGGAATGACGGTGGAGGAAGAGTAGTTCTCTAACTCATTTCCACTACACAAGATATCTCTCTCACACGTCCATTTCAGTAGGTCACTTTCTAAGTGGCTCATCTGTAGTAGAACCTAATTCTTAATTTTCAATGAAGTCATATTATAATACAGTGAGCATCATTACAAGTGTAATGGTAAAGACACACCCATACATGTGCAGTGGTAAAGATCCACCCATCCACTCATACACGTACAGTGGTAAAACTAGTGGTAATTTAAATCATAAATATAAATTCGGTGGAACTCTGCTAATTTGAAATTCATAAGTATTAAGCTTACTGCATATATTTAAATTAAATAAGCTATCAAACTCTCAAACTTGGGTATAATAATGAATGGAAAAAGTAATAAATGAGAGATTTAAAACATTGACCAAATAAATTATAGAAATTAATCCTTTGTAAGCCAAATTTTTTTGAAAATGTTGCCAAAACTATTTTTTTATCAGTCCATTTGATCCTTATAGGATTTGATCCTACGATATAAATGTTTTATTTATACATTGAAAATATGTTACAATATAAAACCTCTGGAGATATTTACCATTTGTAATAATATTTTAATAAGTACTTCAAACAAAATGCAAAATTAAATTAAGATTTAGAGGATAAAATGATGAATTGCCAAGCAGTTATTTGCTGTTAGCTGAATCTAAAAATATGGTTATGTGTGGTACACCTCAAAGAAAATAAAGAGCATGGAACCAGCCGGATGAAAATTCACAAAGCACTATTCATAATTGAAAAGTATAAATAAAATAAATTATAAAAAAAAACACTTAACAATAACTATTGTGTGGTGTACACAGATAGGATAGGTCAGGTCCATAGAAAAAGCGAGTCTAAGTGTCAGTCCAGTTATGTATGGTGATACTATAGAACCCCCCCTCTCTACTTCTGTCTAACCCTAAAGGGCCTAATAGACGAAGATAACAACCCAGCATTCATGAGAACTTATTTGCATAAATACTAATGTTTTACGGTGATGTGTATTTCAGGATATATCAGTATTTGGCGTTGAAAGCAAATTCAAATAAGGAGAACCTATTTGACATAGCATGGGTTATGAAGAGAAATCGTTTTCCAACAGTCGATTAGACTTTATAACTTCTAGACAATTCTCAGATTTATACATATGAAATATTACCATACAGTATCTAAACTTGGATTTGTCATCAGCCATACGCTTTATTAAAGGCTTAACAAAAGGGGAGTGTCAAAGGGAATTACCTTAGATTATGATAGCCTCTCTTTTCTTAATTTTTCTTTTTAACGTAAAGGCCAATCTCCCATTCCCCATAGACTATTGATCTGTGTGGGGAATTCATTCAAGAGTAAGGGGGAGAACCAGTACAGTACAAAGTGAATATAAAAACTAACAGTCAAGGCTAAAAGTCCTGAAACCTAAACCACTGCTTCTCCAAAAAGTTATAAGAATGTTATAATTTATTTATTCTAAAGATACTGATTGTCAAAATATGGGCATGTATGGATTTCGAATAAGAATTATGAGTGTATGTAGTAGGTAAAATGTAGCCATTGTTACAAACTAAGGCAGACTATTCCTTGGAAAGTGTCATTAACACATTCGCTGCGGCTGCCCCCACCGGTGGGGGCAGGGTCTGTATCCGAATCACGGCGCCCCCACCTGTGGGGGCGGAGTACTCTGTTTACTAGAAAGCCCAGACTGGCCCAGCCATTCGTTGTATTTGTTTTGTTCCACCTCGCTTCGTTGCCTAGTAACCTAACCTTGCTTAGTGTGTTGTTAGTTTCGAGTTCTACGACATCTACCATTATAGCTGAGCCCCCACGGGAGGGTACGTACCGTTTCATGCTGTTCTTATAGACTAATATACAGTTATATTCCTGGTGCTTTGTGTTGAGTGTGTATATATTGTATTACTGTCTGTACATATATTTCAATATTTTAATTATTGTGACTAAATTATTTGTGTGTATTTTGAAGATTATTTTACTGCCGAACTCTGGAAATTGTGTCGGGCTATATTTTGACTACTGAGGTATTTTGACCACTGAGGTACTGAACTACCAAGTATTTTACATAAAAAAGGAGGTTTTGTACAATAAAACGACATTCCAAGTGATTTTGTGTGGGTCAAACAATGGTGATCGAGCGCTAGGTGCTGCGCCCCCACCGGTGGGTGCCAAACTTATGACGTCATTTTTACAAGGAAAACGTCAAAGAATCAGGCTATTACCAACTTCAATCAACTTCATACACCTAAAGGTAAGTTTTACAGTAATAAAAATTTTCAGCACCCCCGACATCCAATTCGAGCGCTAGGTGCTGCGACCCCACCGGTGGGTGCCAAACTTATGACGTCATTTCTACAAGGAAAACGTCAAAGAATCAGGCTATTACCAACTTCAATCAACTTCATACACCTAAAGGTAAGTTTTAATTAATACAAATTTTCAGCACCCCCGACATCCAATTGGTGAATTTTCAGCAGCGAATGTGTTAATTAATAGCCCAATAACATATGGACACCAGTGGTTAAAAACAAAATTGTTATAACTCTGAATGGGATTGAACTGAGATCCTTTATCAATCTGTGCTTCAACAAACTACAATACTGATTCCAAACGACCTTTAAATGAATGTTTTTCGGTAACCAATAACTAAAATTTTATAAATTGATAGGAGTTTTCTCAAATTAGCAAAGTTCCACCATTTACAAATATTTAGCTAAACTAAAATATGGCACTTAATGCTGACTATTGTGCCTAAAAGAGGAGATATACAGGTCAGGTACAAATACACAGCATGCCTTATATAACTGCCATAAAAACAAATCTCAAACAATATTATACAATAATTATAAAATAATACTAATTGATATTAAGTACTCTAAAAGATAATATATGTTATCAGGCAAGAAAATATTATATGAAAATAATTATTTAAAGACAGACTAAGAAGTATTAGGAGTAATTTGTAAGCGAATATAAAATATTGTTAATAAATATATTTTGTAGCTTGTTACAGATTTAGTTGCCAACTTGAATACTGCCTTTAAATGTACACGTCAACACCAACTCACTTTTAACAGCGGATATATTTACATAGATAATATACAAACTCAACAATAAATATGGTAATCATACAGTACACTCAGTTCACAAGGTGTCACAAACACGAATATTTACAAGTCAGTATTGCTAGGACTAGGAGCTCAATCTCAAGTCTTTCTTAATCCTCTATGTTAAAATTAAATTCACTTGAAAGTCAATTTCATACAAATTTCTGTGGAGACCTAACTTATTAAATGCTTGGACTGGCAAAAGGCAGACACATTCTGATTTAAAAGTTGAGAAACTATGATAAAAAGTAAAAGTATGATAAAACTATTTAGATTTTAATGGCAACAAAAAGTAAATTTATTAAAAAAATATTTATTTTCTCATATATGAGATGCCGACACAACTTAGTGCATATTTTAAGGCGAATATGAATGATTACATGAGTGTGGATGACTTCTGTAGTCTGGTTACTAAATGAGTTCGACTAATGCTCAGAAACGGCCATTTATTAATAGACCTATAGCCAGGGCAACCATGGGACCTACAGCTTTCCATGGAATCCGAACCACGTAGTATTGGTATGATTTTCAGCTTGTTGACAAGCTTGGTACTCAGTTGTTTCCTCTACAAAACATCTGGACACAAACTACCACCCAAAATGGACACACCAACTTCTCTAATAGTGTCTATGCCGAGAGTAACCATTGAGCGGACACCATGTAGGTATTGAGAGGGCTGAGCATAGAACCTAACACCTACAATCTCAA